>JANJGN010003492.1:0-44749 GCA_026770705.1 Isurus oxyrinchus | reverse complement strand
CCCACACCCCCCCCGAGATTAAGTCCCTAACCCCCCCCCACCCCCCCCGAGATTAAGTCCCTAACCCCCCCCACCAGGACTCGAGTCTAATTCCCTAACAACTCCCCCCACACCCCCCCGAGACTAAGTCCCTAACCAACACTCACCCCCCCGAGACTAAGACCCTAACCCCCCACCCCACCCACCCGCCCGAGACTAAGTCCCTTAACCCCCCCACCCCCCCCCAGACAAATTCCCTAACCCCGCCCACCCGCCCCACCGACACTAAGTCGCTAACCCAATAAGTCCCTAACCCCCCCCAGCCCCCCGAGACTAAATCCCTAACACCCACCACCCCCCCCGAGACTAAGTCCCTAACCCCACCCCAACACCCCCGAGACTAAGTCCCTAACACTCCCCACCCCGCGAGACTAAATCCCTAACCACCCCCTACACCCGCCGAGACTAAGTCCCTAACCCACCTCCACACCCCCGAGACTAAGTCACTAACCACGCCCCCAACACCCCCGAGACTAAGTCCCTAAAACCCCCCCACCCCTCCCGAGACTAAGTTCCTAACACCCCCACCCCCCCCACGAGATTAAGTCCCTAAACCCCCCCACCCCAATGAGACTAAGCCCTAACACCCCCAACCCCACCAGACTCAGTCCCTAACCCCACCCACCCCCCTGAGACTAAGCCCTAACCCCCCCCCACCCCCCCCCAAAACTAAGTACATAAACACCCCCTCCACCCCCTCCGAGACTAAGTCCCTACCCCCGCCCACACCCACCGAGACTAAGTCCCTAAAACCACCCCACCTCCCCCGAGACTAAGTCCCTTACCCACAACCCCACTGTCTCAAGACTAAGTACCTAACCCCTCCACCCCCCCGAGACTAAGTCTCTAACCCCCCTACCCATCACCCCCCGAGACTAAGTCCCTAAACCCCCCCACCCCCAGAGACTTAGTCCCGAACCCCCCCCCGCAAACCCTCGAGACTAAGTCCCCAACCACCCCCACCACCCCCCGAGACTAAGTCCCTAACCCTCACCCACACCACACCCCCCAGACTAAGTCCCTAACTCCCCCCACCACCCCCCCGAGACTAATTTGCTAAACCCCCCCCCGCCACACCCCCCCCCGAGACTAAGACACTTACCACCCCCCCAACCCCCCGAGACTAAGTCCCTAATGCCCCCCAACCCCCCTGACTAAGTCCCTAACCACACCCCACTCCCCCGAAACTAAGTCCCTAATCTCCCCCCCCGAGCCGAGGTCCCTAAAACCGCACCCCCACCCCCCCGAGACTAAGTCCCTAACACCCCCAAACCCCCACCCCCCCTCCGAGTCTAAGTCCCTAACACCCCCCCACACTCCCCGAGACTAAGACCCTAACACGTCCCCCACCCCCGCCAAGACTAAGTCACTAAACACCCACCCACCCCCCCGAGACTAAGTCCCTAACCCCCCCACCCCACAAGACTAAGTCCCTAACCCCCCCCAAACCCCCCGAGACTTAGTCCCTAACCCCACCCCCCACACCCCACGAGACTGACTCCCTAAACCACACCCCACCACCCCCCCGAGAATAAGTCCCTAACCCCCCCCACCCCTCCAAGACTAAGTCGCGAACCACCCCCCCGAGAATAAGTCCCTAACCCCCCCACCCCTCCAAGACTAAGTCGCGAACCACCCCCCCGAGAATAAGTCCCTAACCCCCCCACACTCCCCTGAGATTAAGTCACTAACCCCCCCCACCCGCACCCGAGAATATTTCCCTAACAACCCCCCCCACACCCCCCGAGACTAATTCCCTAAACACCCCCCACCCACCCGAGACTAAGTCCCTAACACACATCCACCCCACCGAGACTAATTCCCTAACCCCTCCGACCCCCCACGAGAGTAAGTCCCTAACACCCTCCGTGACTAAGTGCCGAAAACCCCCCACCCCCCCAAGACTAAGTCCCTAAACCTCCCCACCCCTCCCGAGAATAAGTCCCTAACCCACCCCACATTACCCGAGACTAAGTCCCTAACACCCTCCACACCCCGAGACTAAGTCCCTAACCCACCCACAACCCCCCCGAGACTTAGTCACTAACCCACCCCACTCCCCCGAGACTAAATCCCTAACACCCCCCCCACAACCCCCCGAGACTACGTCCCTAACCCCCCTCCACCCCCCCGAGACTAAGTCCCTAACCACCCCCACCCACCCCCCCGAGACTAAGTCCCTAAACCAGCCCCCAACCCCCGATACTAATCCCTAAACCCCCCTCGACACACCCCCGAGACTAAGTCCCTAACCCCCCCAACCCCCCCAAGACTAAGTCCCTAACCCCCCCAACCACCCCCGAGACTAAGTCCCTAACACCCCCCCACCCCCCCGAGACTAAGTCCCTAACACCCCCCCACAACCCCCAGAAACAACGTCCCTAACCCCCCCCCCCAACCCCACAGAGAGTAAGTCCCTAACCCCCCCAACCCCCCCGAGACTAAGTCCCTAACACCCCCCCCACCCCCCTGAGACTAAGTCCCTAACCCCCCCATCCCACCGAGACTGTCCCTAATACCCCCCCCACCCCCACCCCCCCCAGAGACTGTCCCTATACCCCCCCCACCCCCCCCGAGACTAAGTCCCTAACAACCCCCCACCCACCCGAGACTAAGTCCCTACACCCCCCAACACCCACATGACTAATTCCCTAACCCCCACCCCCACCCGCCCCGAGACTATGACCCTAACCCCCCCCAGCCCCCCGACACTAAGTCCCTAACCACACCACCGTGCCCCCCCCCGAGACTAAGTCCCTAACCCCCCCGACCCCCCCGAGACTCAGTCCCTAACCCTCCCCCTCCCTCTCCGAGACAGAGTCCCTAACCCACCCACCCACAACCCCCGAGACTAAGTCACTAACCACACCCGCCCCCCCGAAACTAAGTCCCTAAACACCCATGCCCAACCCCCCGAGACTAAGTCCCTAACCCCCCTCCACTTCTCCCGAGACTAGATCCCTAACTCCCCCACCCCCCCCGAGACTAAGTCCCTAACCCCCCCGACCCACACGAAACTAAGTCCCTAACACCCCCCAGCCGCCCCGAGACTAAGTCCCTAACCCCTCCCACCCCCCGACACAGACTAAGTCCCTAACAACCCCCGCCAACCCCCACAAGACTAAGTCCCTAACCCCCCCTCTCCCACCACCGAGATTCGTCCCTAAAACCACCCCCTCCACCCCCCCCAGAGTCTAAGTCCCTAAACCGCCCCAACCCACCCGAGACTAAGTCCCTAACACCCCCTTCACGCCCCCCGAGTCTAATCCCTAACCCCCCCCTCTCACCCCACCCGAGACTGTCCCTAACCCCCTTCCCCACCCCCCCGAGACTGTCCCTAACCCCCCTCCCCACCCCCCCGAGACTGTCCCTAACCGCCCTCCCCACACCCCCCGAGACTAAGTCCCTTACCCCCCCAACACCCGAGAATAATTCCCTAACCCCCCACCCCGCCGAGACTAAGTCCGTAACCCCCCCCACCCCCGCCGAGACTAAGTCCGTAACGCCCCCATCGCCCGAGTCTAAGTCCCTAACCCCGCCCCCACCACCCCCCAGAGACTTAGTCCCTAACCACCCCCCACCCCCTGAGACTAAGCCCCTAAAACAACCCCACACCCCCGCGAGACTAAGTCCCTAACCCCCCCCCACCCCCCTGAGACTAAGTCCCTAACCCCCCCCCACCCCCCTGAGACTAAGTCCCTAACCCCCCCGAAACCCTGAGAGTAAGTCCCTAACCCCACCAAGAGTAAGTCCCTAACCCCCCCCCACCCCCCTGAGACTAAGTCCCTAAAACACACCCCCACCCCCCCGAGACTAAGTCCCTAACACCCCCCCACCCCCCCGAGACTAAGTCCCCAAACCTCCCCACCCAGCCCCGAGACTAAGTCCCCAAACCTCCCCACCCGCCCCCGAGACTAAGTCCCTAACCCCCCCCACCCCACACGAGACTAAGTCCCTAACCCCCACCCCCACCACCCCCCGAGACTAAGTCCCTAACCCCCACCACCCCCCCGAGACTAAGTCCGTAAACCCCCACCACCCCCACCCACACTAAGTCCCTAACACCCCCACACCCCCACCCACCCCGTGACAATGTCCTTAAACCCCCCCACCGCTCCGTCTGACCCTAAACCCCACCCACAACCCAGCCGAGACTAAGTCCCTAACACCCCCCACCCCACGAGACTAACTCCCTAACCCACACCCCACCACCCCCCAAAGAATAAGTCCCTAACCCCCCCCCCCACCAACCCCCCGAGACTAAGTCCCTAACCACCCCCTCACACCGAGACTAAGTCCCCAAACCCCCTCACCCCCCCCGAGACTAAGTCCCTAACTCCCACCCACACACCACGGCCCCGAGACTAAGTCCGTAATCCCCCACCAAGACTAAGTCCCTAAACCCCCCATACCCCGCCCCGAGATTAAGTCCCTAACCCCCCCCACCCGCACCCGAGACTAATTCCCTAACAACACCGCCCACATCCCCCGAGACTAAGTCCCTAACCACCCCCCCCACCCACCCAAGACTAAGACCCCAAGCCCCCACCCCTCCCACCCGCCCAAGACTAAGTCACTAAACAACCCCCACCCCCCCCAGACAAATTCCCTAACCCGCCACCGCCCCCGACACTAAGTCGCTAAACCAGTAAGTCACTAACCCCCCCCACCCCCCCGAGACTAAGTCCCCAACACCCCCCACCCCTCCGAGACTAAGTCCCCTAACACTGCCCACCCCGCGAGACTAAATCCCTAACCCCCCCAACCACCCCGAGACTAAGTCCCTAAACCCCCCCCACCCCCCCGACACTAAGTCCCTAACCCCGCTCCCCCAAACCCCCGACACTAAGTCCCCAACACCCCCCACCCCCCGAGACAAAGTCCCTAAACCCCCCCCACACCCCCGAGTCTAAGACACTAACCCCCACCCCCACACCCCCCCGAGACTGTCCCTAACCCCCCCCACCCCCATGAGACAAAGTCCCAAACCACCCCCCACCAACCCCGTGACTGTCCCCAACCCCCCCCACCCACCCAGAGACTAAGTCCCTAACCCGCCCCCACCCCCCTGAGACTAAGTCCCTAACCCCACTCCCCCGAGACTAAGTCCCTGATCCCCCCACCCCCCCCGAGTCTAAGTACCTAAACCGCCCCACCCCCCCCGAGACCAAGTCCCCTAACGCCACCCCCCGAGACTACGCCCCTAACCCACCCCCACCCCCCCCCGAGTCTAAGTCCCTAAACCCCACCACCGCCCCGAGGACTGTCCCCAAACCTCCCCACCCCCCCCCGAGACTAAGTCCCTAAACCCACCCCCACACCCCCGAGATTAAGTCCCTAACCCCCCCCACCCATGCCCGAGATTAATTCCCTAACAACCGCCCCCAGACCCCCCGAGACTAAGTCCCTAACCACCCCCCACCCCCCCCGAGACTAATCCCTAACACCCCCCCACCCCGCGAGACTGAGTCACTACTACCCCCCCAACCCACCCGAGACTAAGTCCCTAACCACCCCCCCACAACCCCTCCGAGACTAAGTCTCTAAACCCCCCCACCCACACCCGAGACTAAGTCCCTAACCACCCCCACAACCCCTCCGAGACTAAGTCTCTAAACCCCCCCACCCACACCCGAGACTAAGTCCCTAACCGTGCCCCCACAACACCCCGATACTAAGTCCGTAACCCCCCCCCACCCCACTGAGACTTAGTCACTATCCCCCCCCACCCCTCCCGAGACTAAGTCCCTAACCCCCCACAACCCCCCGATACTAAGTCCCTAACCCCCCCCACCCACCAACGAGACTTAGTCCCTAAAAGCACCCCCCCCACCCCCCCCAGAGACTAAGTCCCTAACACCCCCCCCGACCCACCCGAGAAAAAGTCCCTAACACCCCCTTCACGCCCCCCGAAACTAATCCCTAACCCACCCCAACAACCCCCCCGAGAATGTCCCTAACCACCCCCCCCACCTCCCCTAGACTAAGTCCCTAACCCCCTCCCCACACCCCCCGAGACTAAGTCCCTAAACCCCCCCCACCACCCCGAGTCTAAGTCCCTAACCCACTCCACCCCCCCGAGACTAAGTCCCTAACACCCCCCCACCTCTCCCGAAACTAAGTCCATAACCACCCCACCCCCCGAAACTAAGTCCCTAACCCCCCATAACCCCCGAGAGTAAGTCCCTAACCCCCCCCGAGACTAAGTCCCTAAAACACCCCCACACCCCCCGAGACTAAATCCCTAAACCTCCCCCAGACACCCCCGAGACAAAGTGCCTAAACTACCCAACACCCCACCCCCTTCCAAGTCTAAGTCCCTAACCACCCCCCCACACCTTAGACTAAGTCCCTAACCGCCCCCCCCACCCCGCCGAGACTAAGTCCCTAACCCACCCCCACACCCGAGACTAAGTCCGTAACCACCCCCCCACACCACGCGAGACTAAGACCCTAACACCCCCCTCACACCGCCGAGAGTAAATTCCTAACCCCCACCCCCCCCACCACACCCCCGAGACTAAGTCCCTAACCCCTCCACACCCCCCCGAGATTAAGTCCCTAATACCCCCACCCAACTGAGACTAAGCCCTAACCCCCCCAACCCCACCAGACTTAGTCCCTAACCCCCCCCACCCCCCTGAGACTAAGCCCTAAAACCTCCCCAACCCCCGAGACTAAGTCCCTAAACCCCCCCCCCCACCCCCCCCCGAGACTAAGTCCCTAAACCCCACCCCACCCACCCCCGAGACTAACTCCCTAACCCACCTCACCCCCCTGAGAATAAGTCCCTAAACCCCCCCCAACAACCTCCCGTGACTAAGTCCCTAACGCCACCCCTAACCCCCCGAGACTAAGTCCCTAACCCCACCCCCCCACAACCCACGAGACTAACTCCCTAACCCACACCCCACCACCCCCCCGAGAATAAGTCCCTAACCCCCCCCAACAACCTCCCGTGACTAAGTCCTAACCCCACCCCTACCCCCCCGAGACTAAGTCCCTAAAACGCCCCACCCCACCGAGACCAAGTCCCTAACACCCCCCCCACCCGCCCCGAAACTAAGTCCCTAACCCCCCATAACCCCCCGAGAGTAAGTCCCTAGACCCCCCCGAGACTAAGTCGCTAACCCCCCACCACCCCTCCCGAGACTAAGTCCCTAACACCCCCCCACACCCCCCGAGACTAAATCCCTAAACCTCCCCCCCACCCCCTCGAGACAAAGTGCCTAACCCACCCAACACCCCACCCCCCTCCAAGTCCCTAACCACCACCCACACCCAAGACTAAGTCCCTAACCGCACCCCCCACACCCCCCGAGACTAAGTACCTAACCCACCCCACACCCAAGACTAAGTCCCTAACCGCACCCCCCACACCCCCCGAGACTAAGTACCTAACCCACCCCACACCCGAGACTAAGTCCCTAACCACCCCCCCCACACCACGCGAGACTAAGACCCTAACACCCCCCTCACCCCACCGAGACTAAGTTCCTAACCCCCACCCCCCCCACCACGCCCCCGAGACTAAGTCCGTAACCCCTCCCCCCCGAGACTAAGTCCCTAACCCCTCCACACTCCCCCGAGATTAAGTCCCTAATACACCCACCCAACTGAGACTAAGCCCTAACCCCCCCCAACCCCACCAGACTTAGTCCCTAACCCCCCCCACCCCCCTGAGGACTAAGCCCTAAAACCCCCCAACCCCCGAGACTAAGTCCCTAACCCCTCCCCACACCCACCGAGACTAAGTCCCTTACCCACCCCCCCCACCGTCTCAAGACTAAGTACCTAACACAGCCCCAACCCCCCGACTAAGTCCCTTACCCCCCGACCCACCACCCCCGAGACTAAGTCCATAAACACCTACACCACCCCCTCCGAGACTGTCCCCTAACGCACCCCCCACACCCACCGAGACTAAGTCCCTAAAACCCCCACCCACCTCCCCCGAGACAAAGTCACTTACCCACCCCCCCCGACTGTCTCAAGACTAAGTACCTAACCCACACCCAACCCCCCCCGACACTAAGTCTCTAACCCGCCCACCCACCACCCCCCGGGACTAAGTCCTAACCACCCCCACCACCCAAACCCGAGACTAAGTCCCTAAACCCCCCCCACCCCATCCCCCCCAAGACTAAGACACTTACCACTCCCTACCCCCCCCGAGACTAAGTCCCTAAGCCCCCCCACCGCCCCGAGACTGAGTCCCCTAACCCCCCCACCCCCCTGAGACTGAGTCCCTAACCCCCCCCACCCCCCTGAGACTAAGTCCCTAAACCGCCCGCACCCCCCCGAGACTAAGTCCCTAATCCCCCCCAAAACCCCACCCCCTTCCGAGTCTAAGTCCCTAACACCCACCACACCCCCCGAGACTAAGACCCTAACACTCCCCCCACCCCCCGAGACTAAGTCCACTAAACACCCCCCCACCCCCCCGAGACTAAGTCCCTAAACCCCCGCCCCACCCACCCCCGAGACTAACTCCCTAACCCAACTCACCCCCCCGAGAGTAAGTCCCTAACCCCCCCCCACATCCCTGAGACTAAGTCCCTAACGCCACCCCTAACCCCCCGAGACTAAGTCCCTAACCCCACACCCCCCACAACCCACGAGACTAACTCCCTAACCCACACCCCACCACCCCCCCGAGAATAAGTCCCTAAACCCCCCCAACAACCTCCTGTGACTTAGTCCCTAACCCCACCCCTACCCCCCCGAGACTAAGTCCCTAAAACCCCCCACCCCACCGAGACCAAGTCCCTAACACCCCCCCACCCGCCCCGAGGACTAAGTCTCTAACCCCCCACCCCTCCCACCCGCCCGAGACTAAGTCCCTAACCCCCCCACGCCCCCGAGACTAAGTCCCTAACCCCCTCACATAGCGCCTAGATTAAGTCCCTGGACCCCCCCACCCCCTGAGACTAAGCCCTGAACACCCCAACCCCACCAGGACTAAGTCCCTAACCAGCCCCCAACCCCCCTGAGACTAAGCCCTAAGCCCCCCAACCCTCCGAGACTAATTCCCTAAACCACCCCACACCCACCGAGACTAAGTCCCTTACCCACCACCCCCCACCATCTCAAGACTAAGTACCTAACACCCTCCACCCCCCCGAGACTAAATCCCTGAACCCCCAACCCACCACCCCCCGAGACTAAGTCCATAAACGGCCCCCTCCACCCCCTCCGAGACTAAGTCCCTAACCCCCCCCCCCACACCCACCGAGACTAAGCCCCTAAAACGCCCACCCACTTCCCCCCGAGTCTAAGTCCCTTACCCACCCCCACAACCGTCTCAAGACTAAGTACCTAACCCCCCCCACACCCCCGAGACTAAGTCTCTAATCCCCTCACCCCACCACCCCCGGAGACTAAGACCCTAACACCCCCCCACCCCCCAGAGACTAAGTCCCTAACCCCCCCACACCACCCCCCCGAGACTAAGTATCTAACCCCCCCGCCAACCCCCCGAGACTAAGTCCCTAACCCCCCCACCTACCCCGAGACTAAGTCCGTAACCCCCACCCCCCACCACCCCTCCCAGACTAAGTCGCTAACATCCCTCCACCCAGCCCGAAACTAAGTCCCTAACCCTCACCCCCCACCACCCCACTAGACTAAGTCCCTAACCCACCCCCCACCACCCCCCCAAGACTAAGTCCCTAAACACCCCACCCCACACCCCCCGAGACTAAGTCCCTTACCCATCCCCCCACCGTCTCAAGACCAAGTACCTCACACCCCCCACCCCCCCGAGACTAAGTCCCTTACCCCCCCACCCACCACCCCTCGAGACTAAGTCCATAAACACCTACTCCACCCCCTCCGAGACTAAGTCCCTAAAACTCCCCCCACCTCCCCCGAGACGAAGTCTCTTAGCCACACCCCCACCGTCTCAAGACTAAGTTCTTAACCCACATCCACCCCCCCGAGACAAAGTATCTAACGCCCCCACCCACCACCCCCCGAGACTAAGTCCCTAACCCCCCCACACCACCCCCCGAGACTAAGTCCCTAACCCCCCCACACCACCCCCCGAGACTAAGTCCCTAACCCCCCCACACCACCCCCCAAGACTAAGTCCCTAACCACCCCCCACCCCCCCGAGACTAAGTCCCTAACACTCACCCCCACCACACCCCTAGACTAAGACCCTAACCCCCCCCACCACACCCCCGAAACTAAGTCACTAACCCACTCCCACCTCACCCCCCCCAAGACTAAGACACTTACCACCCCCCACCCCACCGAGACTAAGTCCCTAACCCCCCCCACCACCCCCCGAGACTAAGTCCCTAAACCTCGCCCCACCCACCCCCGAGACTAACTCCCTAACCCACCTCACCCCCACGAGACTAAGTCCCTAACCCCTTCCCACCCCCCCGAGAATAAGTCCCTAACCCCCCCCAACAACCCCCCGAGACTATGTCACTAACCACCCCCCACCCCGAGAATAAGTCCCTAACCCCACCCAAACCCCCCCGAGACTAAGTCCCTAAAACCCCCCACCCCCCGAGGCCAAGTCCCTAACACCCCCCACACCCCCGAGACTAAGTCCCTAACCCCCCCACGCCGCAAGACTAAGTCCCTAAACCCCACCTACCCCCCCCGAGACTAAGTCCCTAACCCCCCCAACCCCCCACCCCCCTCCAAGTCTAAGTCCCTAACCACGCCCCACACCCGAGACTAAGTCTCTAAAACAACCCCCACCTCCCACGCGACTAAGTCCCTTACCCACCCCCCCCACCGTCTCAGGACTAAGTACCTAACCCCCCCCAACCCCCCCGAGACTAAGTCTCTAACGCCACCACCCACCACCCCCCGAGACTAAGTCCCTAACCCGCCCCACCCCCCAGAGATGAAGTCCCTAACCCCCCCACACCACACCCCGAGACTAAGTCCCTTACCCACCCCCACACCCACCGAGACTAAGTCCCTAAAAACCCCACCCACCACCCCCCGAGACTAAGTCCCTAACACCCCCCCACCCCCCCAGAGACTAAGTCCCTAACCCCCCCAGACCACCCCCCGAGACTAAGTACCTAAGGCCCCCGCAAACCCCCGAGACTATGTCCCTAACCCCCCCACCACCCCGAGACTAAGTCCCTAACCCTCACACCACCACCCCCCCCTAGACTAAGTCCCTAACCCCCCCCACCACCCCCCCGAGACTAAGTCCCTTACCCACCCCCCCCACCGTCTCAGGACTAAGTACCTAACACCTCCCCACACCCCCTCGAGACTAAATCCCTTACCCCCCCACCCACCACCCCCCCGAGACTAAGTCCATAAACACCCCCCTCCACCCCCCTCCGAGACTAAGTCCCTAATCCCCCCCAACACTCACCGAGACTAAGTCCCTTACCCTGCCACCCACCACCTCCCGAGACTAAGTCCCTTACCCACCCCCCCACTGTCTAAAGACTAAGTACCTAAACCCCACCCCACCCCCCCCGAGACTAAGTCTCTAAAACCCACCACCCACCACCCCCCGAGACTAAGTCCCTAACCACCCTACCCCACCGAGACTAAGTCCCTAAACCTCGCCCCACCCACCCCCCGAGACTAACTCCCTAACCCACCTCACCCCCACGAGACTAAGTCCCTAAACCCCCCACCCTCCCGAGAATAAGTCCCTAACCCCCCCCCAACAACCCCCCAAGACTAAGTCGCTAACCACCCCCCCCACCCTGAGAATAAGTCCCTAACCCCACCCCAACCCCCCCCGAGACTAAGTCCCTAAAACCCCCCCACCCCCCCCGAGACCAAGTCCCTAACACCCCCCACCCCCCTGAGACTAAGTCCCTAACCCTCCCACGCCGCAAGACTAAGTCCCTAACCCCCTCCTACCCTCGCCGAGACTAAGTCCCTAACCCGCCCCACCCCTCCCCCACCGAGACTAAGACCCTTACCACCCCCCCCACCCTCCCGAGACTAAGTCCATAACCGCCCCCCCCCAATCCCCGAGACTAAATCCCTAAACCTCCCCCCCACCCCCCTCGAGACTAAGTCCCTTACCACCCCACCCACCACCCCCCCGAGACTAAGTCCATAAACACCCCCTCCACCCCCTCCGAGACTAAGTCCCTAACCCCCAACACACTCCGAGACTAAGTCCCTAAATCCTCCCCCTCAACCTCCCCCGAGACTAAGTCCCTTACCCACCCCCCCTACTGTCTCAAGACTAAGTACATAACCACCCCCCACCCCCCCCGAGACTAAGTACCTAACACCTCCCACCCCCCCCGCGACTAAGTCCCTTACCCCCCCACCCACCACCCCCCCCGAGACTAAGTCCATAAACACCCCCTCCACCCCCTCCGAGACTAAGTCCCTAACCCCCCCCAACACCCAGCGTGACTAAGTCCCTAAAACGCCCACCCACTTCCCCCGAGACTAAGTCCCTTACCCACCCCCCCACCGTCTCAAGACTAAGTTGCTAACCCACCCCCAACCGCCCCCGAGACTAAGTCTCTAACCCCCCACACTCCCGAGACTAAGTTCCTAATCTCCCCCACCCACCCCCGAGACTATGTCGCTAAAACCGCCCCGCCCCCCCCGAGACTAAGTCCCTAACCCCCCCCAAACCCCCCAGAGACTAAGTCCCTAATCCCCGCAACACCACCCCCCCGAGACTAAGTCCCTAGCACCCCCCCACACAACCCGAGACTAAGTCCCTAACCCCCCCAAACCCCAACCCCCATCCGAGTCTAAGTCCCAAAACCCCACCCCACACCCGAGACTAAGTCCCTAACCTCCCCCCCACACCCCCCGAGACTAAGTCACTAAACACTCCCCCCCCGCCACCCACCCTAGACTGTCCCTAACCCCCCCAACACCACCCCCCCAAGACTAAGTCCCTAAACCCCCCGCAAACCCCTGAGACTAAGACCCTAACCCTCCCATCACCCCCCTGAGACTAAGTCCCTAACACCCCCCTACCCACCCCGAAACTAAGTCCCTAGCCCCGCCCACCACCCCCAAGAGACTAAGTCCCTAACACCCCCCACCTCACCCCCCTGAGACTAAGACAGTTACCACCCCCCACCCCACCGAGACTAAGTCCCTAACACCCCTCACACTCCCGAGACTGTCCCTAACCACCCCACACCCCCCGAGACTAAGTCCCTAATCTCCACCTCCAACCCCCGAGACTATGTCCCTAACCCCCCCACACCCCCCCGAGACTATGTCCCTAACCCCCCACACCCCCCCGAGACTATGTCCCTAACCCCCCACACCCCCCCGAGACTAAGTTCCTAATCTCCACCCCCTACCCCCGAGACTATGTCGCTAAACCGCCCCGCCCCCCCCGAGACTAAGTCCCTAACCCCCCACCCCCCTCCGAGTCTAAGTCCCTAACCAACCCCCACAACCGAGACTAAGTCCCTAACCATCCCCCACACCCCCCGAGACTAAGTCCCTAACACCCCCACCACCCCCCCGAGACTAAGACCCTAACCACCATCCCCCCACCACGCCCCCGAGACTAAGCCCCTAACCCCCCGCCACATCCACCCCGAGACTAAGTCCCTAACCATCCCCCACACCCCCAAGAGACTAAGTCCCTAACACCCCCCACCTCACCCCCCTGAGACTAAGACACTTACCACCCACCACCCAATCGAGACTAAGTCCCTAACACCCCCACACTCCCGAGACTAAGTTCCTAATCTCCCCCACCCACCCCCGAGACTATGTCGCTAAACCGCCCCGCCCCCCCCGAGACTAAGTCCCTAACCCCCCCAAACCCCCACCCCCCTCCGAGTCTAAGTCCCTAACCAACCCCCACAACCGAGACTAAGTCCCTAAAACACCCCCCAACCTCCCCCGAGACTAAGTCCCTAACTACACCCCCCACACCCCCCGAGACTGTCACTAAACACCCCCCCCTGAGACTAAGTCCCTAACCCCCCACACACCCCCGAGACTAAGTCCCTAACCCCCCCACACGCCCGAGACTAAGTCCCTAACCCCCCCCACCACGCCCCCGAGACTAAGTCCGTAACCCCACGCCCCCGAGACAAAATCCGTAACCCCCACCCCCCAAGAATAAGTCCCTAAACCCCCCACCCCCCCCGAGAATAAGCCCTAAACCCCCAACCCCACCAGACTAAGTCCCTAAAACCCACCCCACCCCCCCCAGAGACTAAGTCCCTTACCCACCCCCCCACCGTCTCAAGACTAATTATCTAACTCCCCCCCCACCACCCCCCGAGACTAAGTCTCTAACCCCCCCCACCAACCACCCCCCAGAGACTAAGTCCCTAACCCCCCCAACACCACCCCCCCGAGACTAAGTCCCTAAACCCCACCCCCACCACCACCCCGAGATTAAGTCCCTAACACCCCCACACCCCCCCGAGACTAAGTCCCTATCCCTCACACCTACCACCCACCCTAGACTAAGTCCCTAACCCCCCGCAAACCCCCGAGACTAAGACCCTAACCCCCCCATCCCCCCCTGAGACTAAGTCCCTAACACCCCCCCAACCACCCCGAGACTAAGTCCCTAACACCGCCCACCACCCCGAAGAGACTAAGTCCCTAACACCCCCCACCTCACCCCCGTGAGACTAAGACACTTACCACACCCCACCGAGACTAATTCCCTAAACGCCCCCACATTCCCGAGACTGTCCCTAACCACCCCACACCCCCCGAGACTAAGTCCCTAATCTCCCCCCCCAACCCCGAGACTATGTCCCTAAACTGCCTCGCCCCCCCGAGACTAAGTCCCTAACCCCCCCAAACCCCAACCCCCCTCCGAGTCTAAGTCCCTAACCACACCCCCACACCCCCCGAGACTACGACCCTAACACTCCCCCAACCCCCGAGACTAAGTCACTAAACACCCCCCCGAGACTAAGTCCCTAACCCCCCCCACACCCCGAGACTAAGTCCCTAACCCCTGCCACATCCACCCCGAGACTAAGTCCCTAAACCCCCCACCCCACCACCCCCCGAGACTAAGTCCCTAACCACCCCCCACACCCACCGAGACTAAGACCCTAATACCCCCCCACCCCCCCGAGACTAAGTCACTAAAAACCCACCCAACCCCCGAGACTAAGTCCCTAACACCCCCACCCCCCCCGAGACTAAGGCCCTTACCACACCCCACCCCCGAGATTAAGTCCCTAAACCCCCCCACCCCCCGAGACTAAGTCCTTAATAACCCCCCCCAACCCCCCCGAGACTAAGTCCCTAAACCGCCCCCCCACTTCTCCCGAGACTAAGTCCCTAACCCCCCAAACGCCCTCCACCCTCCGTGTCTATGTCCCTAACCACCCCCCACACCCCCCGAGACTAAGACCCTAACACTCCCCCACCCCCCCGAGACTAAGTAACTAAACACCCACCCACCCCCCCCTAGACTAAGTCCCTAACCCACCCCACTACCCCCCCGAGACTAAGTCCCTAAACACCCCCCCCACACCCCCCGAGACTAAGTCCCTTACCTACCTCCCCACCGTCTCAAGACTAAGTACCAAACCCCCCCCACTACCCCCCCCGAGACTAAGTCCCTAAACACCCCCCCCAACACCCCCGAGACTAAGTCCCTAAACCCCCCCCACTCCCCAGAGACTAAGTCCCTAACCCCCCCAACACCACCCCCCGAGACTAAGTCCCTAACACCCCCCCACACAACCCGAGACTAAGTCCCTAACCCCCCCAAACCCACACCCCCATCCGAGTCTAAGTCACTAAACCACCCTCCCACACCCGAGACTAAGTCCCTAACCACCTCCCCACACCCCCCGAGACTAAGACCCTAACACCCCCCCCACCCCCCCGAGACTAAGTCACTAAACACCCCCCCGAGACTAAGTCCCTAACCCCCCCCACACCTCCGAGACTAAGACCCTAACCCCTGCCACATCCACCCCGAGACTAAGTCCCTAAACCCCCCCAGCCCCACCACCAGCCCGAGACTAAGTCCCTAACACCCCCCACACCCACCCCGAGACTTAGTCCCTATCCCTCACCCCCACCACCCACCCTAGACTAAGTCCCTAACCCCCCCAACACCACCCCCCAAGACTAAGTCCCTAAACCCCCCCGCAAACCCCTGAGACTAAGACCCTAACCCTCCCATCACCCCCCTGAGACTAAGTCCCTAACACCCCCCTACCCACCCCGAAACTAAGTCCCTAGCCCCGCCTACCACCCCCAAGAGACTAAGTCCCTAACACCCCCCACCTCACCCCCCTGAGACTAAGACAGTTACCACCCCCCCACCCCACCGAGACTAAGTCCCTAACACCCCTCACACTCCCGAGACTGTCCCTAACCACCCCACACCCCCCGAGACTAAGTCCCTAATCTCCACCTCCAACCCCCGAGACTATGTCCCTAACCCCCCACACCCCCCCGAGACTATGTCCCTAACCCACCACACCCCCCCCGAGACTAAGTTCCTAATCTCCACCCCCTACCCCCGAGACTATGTCGCTAAACCGCCCCGCCCCCCCGAGACTAAGTCCCTAACCCCCACCCCCCTCCGAGTCTAAGTCCCTAACCAACCCCCACAACCGAGACTAAGTCCCTAACCATCCCCCACACCCCCCGAGACTAAGTCCCTAACAAACCCACCACCCCCCCGAGACTAAGACCCTAACCACCATCCCCCCACCACGCCCCCGAGACTAAGCCCCTAACCCCCGCCACATCCACCCCGAGACTAAGTCTCTAACCCCCCCAGCTCCCCGAGACTAAGTCCCTATCACCCCCACACACCCACAAGATTAAGTCCCTATACCCCCCACCCCCCCGAGAATAAGCCCTAAACCCCCAACCCCACCAGACGAAGTCTGAAACACCCCCCCCACCCCCCGAGACAAAGCCCTAACCCCGCCAACCCCCGAGACTAAGTCCCTAAACAGCCCACCCACACCCCCCGAGACTAAGTCCCTTACCCACCCCCCCACCGTCTCAAGACTAAGTCCCTAAAATCCACCCCACCCCCCCGAGACTAAGTCCCTTACCCACCCCCCCCACCGTCTCAAGACTAATTACCTAACCCCCCCCCCCCAACCCCCCGAGACTAAGTCTCTAACCCCCCCCACCCACCACCCCCCGGGACTAAGTCCCTAAACCCCCCCACCCCCCAGAGACTAAGTCCCTAACCCCCCCAACACCACCCCCCGAGACTAAGTCCCTAACAACCCCCACACAACCCGAGACTAAGTCCCTAACCCCCACCCCCACCACCACCCCGAGATTAAGTCCCTAACACCCCCCGAGACTAAGTCCCTTACCCACCCCCCCACCGTCTCAAGACTAAGTCCCTAAAACCCACCCCACCCCCCCAGAGACTAAGTCCCTTACCCACCCCCCCACCGTCTCAAGACAAATTACCTAACTCCCCCCCAACCCCCGAGACTAAGTCTCTAACCCCCCCCACCCACCACCCCCCGGGACTAAGTCCCTAAACCCCCCCACCCCCCAGAGACTAAGTACCTAACCCCCCCGCAAGCCCCCGAGACTAAGTCCCTAACCCCCCCACACCCCCGAGACTAAGTCCCTAAACCCCCCCACCCCCCAGAGTCTAAGTACCTAACCCCCCCGCAAACCCCCAAGACTAAGTCCCTAACCCCCCCAACACCACCCACCGAGACTAAGTCCCTAAACCCCACCCCCACCACCACCCCGAGATTAAGTCCCTAACACCCCCCCACCCCCCCGAGACTAAGTCCCTAAACCGCCCCCCCACCTCCCCCGAGACTAAGTCCCTAACCCCCTCCACCCTCCGAGGCTATGTCCCTAACCAACCCCCACGTCCCCTGAGACTAAGACCCTAACACTCCCCCACCCCCCCGAGACTAAGTCCCTAAACCCCGCCCCACCCACCCCTGAGACTAACACCTAACCCACCTCACCCCCCCGAGACTAAGTCCCTAAACCCCCCCCCACCCCACTGAGACTAAGTCCCTAAACACCCCCCCCCACACCCCCCGAGAGTAAGTCCCTTACCCACCCCCCCCCACCGTCTCAAGACTAAGTACCAAACCCCCCCCACCCCCCCGAGACTAAGTCTCTAACCCCCCCACCCACCACCACCCGGGACTAAGTCCCTAAACCCCCCCACCCCCCAGAGACTAAGTCCCTAAACCCCCCAACACCACCCCCCGAGACTAAGTCCCTAACACCCCCCCACACAAACCGAGACTAAGTCCCTAACCCCCACCCCCACCACCACCCCGAGATTAAGACCCTAACACCCCCACACCCACCCCGAGACTAAGTCCCTATCCCTCACCCCCACCACCCACCCTAGACTAAGTCCCTAAACCCCCCCACCCCCCAGAGACTAAGTCCCTAACCCCCCCAACACCACCCCCCGAGACTAAGTCCCTAAACCCCACCCCCACCACCACCCCGAGATTAAGTCCCTAACACCCCCACACCCCCCCGAGACTAAGTCCCTATCCCTCACACCTACCACCCACCCTAGACTAAGTCCCTAACCCCCCGCAAACCCCAGAGACTAAGACCCTAACCCCCCCATCCCCCCCTGAGACTAAGTCCCTAACACCCCCCCCAACCACCCCGAGACTAAGTCCCTAACACCGCCAACCACCCCGAGACTAAGTCCCTAACACCCCCCACCTCACCCCCGTGAGACTAAGACACTTACCACACCCCACCGAGACTAATTCCCTAAACGCCCCCCACATTCCCGAGACTGTCCCTAACCACCCCACACCCCCCGAGACTAAGTCCCTAATCTCCCCCCCAACCCCCGAGACTATGTCCCTAAACTGCCCCGCCCCCCCGAGACTAAGTCCCTAACCCCCCCAAACCCCAACCCCCCTCCGAGTCTAAGTCCCTAACCACACCCCCACACCCACCGAGACTACGACCCTAACACTCCCCACACCCCCGAGACTAAGTCCCTAACCCCCCCCACACCCCCGAGACTAAGTCCCTAACCCCTGCCACATCCACCCCGAGACTAAGTCCCTAAACCCCCCACCCACCACCCCCCGAGACTAAGTCCCTAACCACCCCAAACCCCAACCCCCCTCCGAGTCTAAGTCCCTAACCACCCCCCACACCCACCGAGACTAAGACCCTAACACCCCCCCCACCCCCCCGAGACTAAGTCACTAAAAACCCACCCACCCCCCCGAGACTAAGTCCCTAACACCCCCACCCCCCCCGAGACTAAGGCCCTTACCACACCCCACCCCCGAGATTAAGTCCCTAAACCCCCCCATCCCCGAGACTAAGTCCTTAATAACCCCCCCCAACCCCCCCGAGACTAAGTCCCTAACCCCCCAAACGCCCTCCACCCTCCGAGTCTATGTCCCTAACCACCCCCCACACCCCCCGAGACTAAGACCCTAACACTCCCCCCACCCCCCCGAGACTAAGTAACTAAACACCCACCCACCCCACCCTAGACTAAGTCCCTAACCCACCCCACTACCCCCCCCGAGACTAAGTCCCTAAACACCCCCCCCACACCCCCCGAGACTAAGTCCCTTACCCACCCCCCCCACCGTCTCAAGACTAAGTACCTAACCCCCCCCAACCCCCCCGAGACTAAGTCTCTAACCCCCCCACCCACCACCCCCGGGACTAAGTCCCTAAACCCCCCCACCCCCCAGAGACTAAGTCCCTAACCCCCCCAACACCACCCCCCGAGACTAAGTCCCTAACACCCCCCCACACAACCCGAGACTAAGTCCCTAACCCCCCCAAAACCACACCCCCATCCGAGTCTAAGTCACTAAACCACCATCCCACACCCGAGACTAAGTCCCTAACCACCTCCCCACACCCCCCGAGACTAAGACCCTAACACCCCCCCCACCCCCCGAGACTAAGACCCTAACACTCCCCCATCCCCCCAAGACTAAGTCACTAAACACCCCCCCGAGACTAAGTCCCTAACCCCCCCCACACCTCCGAGACTAAGACCCTAACCCCTGCCACATCCACCCCGAGACTAAGTCCCTAAACCCCCCCACACCTCCGAGACTAAGACCCTAACCCCTGCCACATCCACCCCGAGACTAAGTCCCTAAACCCCCCCAGCCCCACCACCACCCCGAGACTAAGACCCTAACACCCCCACACCCACCCCGAGACTAAGTCCCTATCCCTCACCCCCACCACCCACCCTAGACTAAGTCCCTAACCCCCCCAACACCACCCCCCAAGACTAAGTCCCTAAACCCCCCGCAAACCCCTGAGACTAAGACCCTAACCCTCCCATCACCCCCCTGAGACTAAGTCCCTAACACCCCCCCCACCCACCCCGAAACTAAGTCCCTAGCCCCGCCTACCACCCCCAAGAGAATAAGTCCCTAACACCCCCCACCTCACCCCCCTGAGACTAAGACAGTTACCACCCCCCACCCCACCGAGACTAAGTCCCTAACACCCCTCACACTCCCGAGACTGTCCCTAACCACCCCACACCCCCCGAGACTAAGTCCCTAATCTCCACCTCCAACCCCCGAGACTATGTCCCTAACCCCCCACACCCCCCCGAGACTATGTCCCTAACACCCCACACCCCCCGAGACTAAGTCCCTAATCTCCACCTCCAACCCCCGAGACTATGTCCCTAACCCCCCACACCCCCCCGAGACTATGTCCCTAACACCCCACACCCCCCGAGACTAAGTCCCTAATCTCCACCTCCAACCCCCGAGACTATGTCCCTAACCCCCCACACCCCCCCGAGACTAAGTTCCTAATCTCCACCCCCTACCCCCGAGACTATGTCGCTAAACCGCCCCGCCCCCCCGAGACTAAGTCCCTAACCCCCACCCTCCTCCGAGTCTAAGTCCCTAACCAACCCCCACAACCGAGACTAAGTCCCTAACCTTCCCCCACACCCCCCGAGACTAAGTCCCTAACACCCCCACCACCCCCCCGAGACTAAGACCCTAACCACCATCCCCCCACCACGCCCCCGAGACTAAGCCCCTAACCCCCGCCACATCCACCCCGAGACTAAGTCTCTAACCCCCCCGGCCCCCCGAGACTAAGTCCCTAACCCCCCCACACACCCACAAAATTAAGTCCCTATACCCCCCACCCCCCCGAGAATAAGCCCTAAACCCCCAACCCCACCAGACGAAGTCTGAAACACCCCCCCCACCCCCCGAGACAAAGCCCTAACCCCGCCAACCCCCGAGACTAAGTCCCTAAACAGCCCACCCACACCCCCCGAGACTAAGTCCCTTACCCACCCCCCCCACCGTCTCAAGACTAAGTCCCTAAAATCCACCCCACCCCCCCGAGACTAAGTCCCTTACCCACCCCCCCACCGTCTCAAGACTAATTACCTAACTCCCCCCCAACCCCCGAGACTAAGTCTCTAACCCCCCCCACCAACCACCCCCCGGGACTAAGTCCCTAAACCCCCCCACCCCCAAGAGTCTAAGTACCTAACCCCCCGCAAACCCCCGAGACTAAGTCCCTAACCCCCCCAACACCACCCACCGAGACTAAGTCCCTAAACCCCACCCCCACCACCACCCCGAGATTAAGTCCCTAACACCCCCCCACCCCCCCGAGACTAATTCCCTAATAACCCCCCCACCCCCCCGAGACTAAGTCCCTAAACCGCCCCCCCACCTCCCCCGAGACTAAGTCCCTAACCCCCTCCACCCTCCGAGTCTATGTCCCTAACCACCCCCCACGCCCCTCGAGACTAAGACCCTAACACTCCCCCACCCCCCCGAGACTAAGTCTCTAACCCCCCCACCCACCACCACCCCGGGACTAAGTCCCTAAGCCCCCCCACCCCCCAGAGACTAAGTCCCTAAACCCCCCAACACCACCCCCCGAGACTAAGTCCCTAACACCCCCCCACACAAACCGAGACTAAGTCCCTAACCCCCACCCCCACCACCACCCCGAGATTAAGACCCTAACACCCCCACACCCACCCCGAGACTAAGTCCCTATCCCTCACCCCCACCACCCACCCTAGACTAAGTCCCTAAACCCCCCCACCCCCCAGAGACTAAGTCCCTAACCCCCCTAACACCACCCCCCGAGACTAAGTCCCTAAACCCCACCCCCACCACCACCCCGAGATTAAGTCCCTAACACCCCCACACCCCCCCGAGACTAAGTCCCTAACACCCCCACACCCCCCCGAGACTAAGTCCCTAACCCCCCGCAAACCCCCGAGACTAAGACCCTAACCCCCCCATCCCCCCCTGAGACTAAGCCCCTAACACCCCCCAACCACCCCGAGACTAAGTCCCTAACACCCCCCACCTCACCCCCGTGAGACTAAGACACTTACCACACCCCACCGAGACTAATTCCCTAAACGCCCCCACATTCCCGAGACTGTCCCTAACCACCCCACACCCCCCGAGACTAAGTCCCTAATCTCCCCCCCAACCCCCGAGACTATGTCCCTAAACTGCCCCGCCCCCCCGAGACTAAGTCCCTAACCCCCCCAAACCCCAACCCCCCTCCGAGTCTAAGTCCCTAACCACACCCCCACACCCCCCGAGACTACGACCCTAACACTCCCCCAACCCCCGAGACTAAGTCCCTAACCCCCCCCACACCCCCGAGACTAAGTCCCTAACCCCTGCCACATCCACCCCGAGACTAAGTCCCTAAACCCCCCACCCACCACCCCCCGAGACTAAGTCCCTAACCACCCCAAACCCCAACCCCCCTCCGAGTCTAAGTCCCTAACCACCCCCCACACCCACCGAGACTAAGACCCTAACACCCCCCCACCCCCCCGAGACTAAGTCACTAAAAACCCACCCACCCCCCCGAGATTAAGTCCCTAAAAACCCACCCACCCGCCCGAGACTAAGTCCCTAACACCCCCCCACACAAACCGAGACTAAGTCCCTAACCCCCACCCCCACCACCACCCCGAGATTAAGACCCTAACACCCCCACACCCACCCCGAGACTAAGTCCCTATCCCTCACCCCCACCACCCACCCTAGTCTAAGTCCCTAAACCCCCCCACCCCCCAGAGACTAAGTCCCTAACCCCCCCAACACCACCCCCCGAGACTAAGTCCCTAAACCCCACCCCCACCACCACCCCGAGATTAAGTCCCTAACACCTCCACACCCCCCCGAGACTAAGTCCCTATCCCTCACACCTACCACCCACCCTAGACTAAGTCCCTAACCCCCCGCAAACCCCCGAGACTAAGACCCTAAACCCCCCATCCCCCCCTGAGACTAAGTCCCTAACACCCCCCCAACCACCCCGAGACTAAGTCCCTAACACCGCCCACCACCCCGAAGAGACTAAGTCCCTAACACCCCCCACCTCACACCCGTGAGACTAAGACACTTACCACACCCCACCGAGACTAATTCCCTAAACGCCCCCACATTCCCGAGACTGTCCCTAACCACCCCACACCCCCCGAGACTAAGTCCCTAATCTCCCCCCCAACCCCCGAGACTATGTCCCTAAACTGCCCCGCCCCCCCGAGACTAAGTCCCTAACCCCCCCAAACCCCAACCCCCCTCCGAGTCTAAGTCCCTAACCACACCCCCACACCCCCCGAGACTACGACCCTAACACTCCCCCACCCCCGAGACTAAGTCCCTAACCCCCCCCACACCCCCGAGACTAAGTCCCTAACCCCTGCCACATCCACCCCGAGACTAAGTCCCTAAACCCCCCACCCACCACCCCCCGAGACTAAGTCCCTAACCACCCCAAACCCCAACCCCCCTCCGAGTCTAAGTCCCTAACCACCCCCCACACCCACCGAGACTAAGACCCTAACACCCCCCCCACCCCCCCGAGACTAAGTCACTAAAAACCCACCCACCCCCCCGAGATTAAGTCCCTAAAAACCCACCCACCCGCCCGAGACTAAGTCCCTAACACCCCCCCCCCCCCGAGACTAAGGCCCTTACCACACCCCACCCCCGAGATTAAGTCCCTAAACCCCCCCCACCCCCGAGACTAAGTCCTTAATAACCCCCCCCAACCCCCCCGAGACTAAGTCCCTAAACCGCCCCCCCCACTTCTCCCGAGACTAAGTCCCTAACCCCCCAAACGCCCTCCACCCTCCGAGTCTATGTCCCTAACCACCCCCCACACCCCCCGAGACTAAGACCCTAACACTCTCCCACCCCCCCGAGACTAAGTAACTAAACACCCACCCACCCCCCCCTAGACTAAGTCCCTAACCCACCCCACTACCCCCCCGAGACTAAGTCCCTAAACACCCCCCCCACACCCCCCGAGACTAAGTCCCTTACCTACCTCCCCACCGTCTCAAGACTAAGTACCTAACCCCCCCCAACCCCCCCGAGACTAAGTCTCTAACCCCCCCACCCACCACCCCCGGGACTAAGTCCCTAAACCCCCCCACCCCCCAGAGACTAAGTACCTAACCCCCCCAACACCACCCCCCGAGACTATGTCCCTAACACCCCCCCACACAACCCGAGACTAAGTCCCTAACCCCCCCAAACCCACACCCCCATCCGAGTCTAAGTCACTAAACCACCCTCCCACACCCGAGACTAAGTCCCTAACCACCTCCCCACACCCCCCGAGACTAAGACCCTAACACCCCCCCACCCCCCCGAGACTAAGTCACTAAACACCCCCCCGAGACTAAGACCCTAACACTCCCCCATCCCCCCGAGACTAAGTCACTAAACACCCCCCCGAGACTAAGTCCCTAACCCCCCCCACACCTCCGAGACTAAGTCCCTAACCCCTGCCACATCCACCCCGAGACTAAGTCCCTAACCCCCCCCACACCTCCGAGACTAAGACCCTAACCCCTGCCACATCCACCCCGAGACTAAGTCCCTAACCCCCCCAGCCCCACCACCAGCCCGAGACTAAGACCCTAACACCCCCACACCCACCCCGAGACTAAGTCCCTATCCCTCACCCCCCACCACCCACCCTAGACTAAGTCCCTAACCCCCCCAACACCACCCCCCCAAGACTAAGTCCCTAAACCCCCCGCAAAACCCTGAGACTAAGACCCTAACCCTCCCATCACCCCCCTGAGACTAAGTCCCTAACACCCCCCTACCCACCCCGAAACTAAGTCCCTAGCCCCGCCTACCACCCCCAAGAGACTAAGTCCCTAACACCCCCCACCTCACCCCCCTGAGACTAAGACAGTTACCACCCCCCACCCCACCGAGACTAAGTCCCTAACACCCCTCACACTCCCGAGACTGTCCCTAACCACCCCACACCCCCCGAGACTAAGTCCCTAATCTCCACCTCCAACCCCCGAGACTATGTCCCTAACCCCCCACACCCCCCCGAGACTATGTCCCTAACCCCCCACACCCCCCCGAGACTAAGTTCCTAATCTCCACCCCCTACCCCCGAGACTATGTCGCTAAACCACCCCGCCCCCCTGAGACTAAGTCCCTAACCCCCACCCCCCTCCGAGTCTAAGTCCCTAACCAAACCCCACAACCGAGACTAAGTCCCTAACCATCCCCCACACCCCCCGAGACTAAGTCCCTAACACCCCCACCACCCCCCCGAGACTAAGACCCTAACCACCATCCCCCCACCACGCCCCCGAGACTAAGCCCCTAACCCCCGCCACATCCACCCCGAGACTAAGTCTCTAACCCCCCCAGCCCCCCGAGACTAAGTCCCTAACCCCCCCACACACCCACAAAATTAAGTCCCTATACCCCCCCACCCCCCCGAGAATAAGCCCTAAACCCCCAACCCCACCAGACGAAGTCTGAAACACCCCCCCCACCCCCCGAGACAAAGCCCTAACCCCGCCAACCCCCGAGACTAAGTCCCTAAACAGCCCACCCACACCCCCCGAGACTAAGTCCCTTACCCACCCCCCCCACCGTCTCAAGACTAAGTCCCTAAAATCCACCCCACCCCCCCGAGACTAAGTCCCTTACCCACCCCCCCACCGTCTCAAGACTAATTACCTAACTCCCCCCCAACCCCCGAGACTAAGTCTCTAACCCCCCCCACCAACCACCCCCCCGGGACTAAGTCCCTAAACCCCCCCACCCCCAAGAGACTAAGTACCTAACCCCCCGCAAACCCCCGAGACTAAGTCCCTAACCCCCCCAACACCACCCACCGAGACTAAGTCCCTAAACCCCACCCCCACCACCACCCCGAGATTAAGTCCCTAACACCCCCCCACCCCCCCGAGACTAATTCCCTAATAACCCCCCCACCCCCCCGAGACTAAGTCCCTAAACCGCCCCCCCACCTCCCCCGAGACTAAGTCCCTAACCCCCTCCACCCTCCGAGTCTATGTCCCTAACCACCCCCCACGCCCCCCGAGACTAAGACCCTAACACTCCCCCACCCCCCCGAGACTAAGTCCCTAAACCCCGCCCCACCCACCCCTGAGACTAACACCTAACCCCACCTCACCCCCCCGAGACTAAGTCCCTAAACCCCCCCCACCCCCCTGAGACTAAGTCCCTAAACACCCCCCCCCCACACCCCCCGAGACTAAGTCCCTTACCCACCCCCCCCCACCGTCTCAAGACTAAGTACCAAACCCCCCCCACCCCCCCGAGACTAAGTCCCTAAACCCCCCAACACCACCCCCCGAGACTAAGTCCCTAACACCCCCCCACCCACCACCACCCGGGACTAAGTCCCTAAACCCCCCCACCCCCCAGAGACTAAGTCCCTAACCCCCCCACACAAACCGAGACTAAGTCCCTAACCCCCACCCCCACCACCACCCCGAGATTAAGACCCTAACACCCCCACACCCACCCCGAGACTAAGTCCCTATCCCTCACCCCCACCACCCACCCTAGACTAAGTCCCTAAACCCCCCCCACCCCCCAGAGACTAAGTCCCTAACCCCCCCAACACCACCCCCCGAGACTAAGTCCCTAACCCCCCCAACACCACCCCCCGAGACTAAGTCCCTAAACCCCACCCCCACCACCACCCCGAGATTAAGTCCCTAACACCCCCACACCCCCCCGAGACTAAGTCCCTATCCCTCACACCTACCACCCACCCTAGACTAAGTCCCTTACCCCCCGCAAACCCCCGAGACTAAGACCCTAACCCCCCCATCCCCCCCTGAGACTAAGTCCCTAACACCCCCCCAACCACCCCGAGACTAAGTCCCTAACACCGCCCACCACCCCGAAGAGACTAAGTCCCTAACACCCCCCACCTCACCCCCGTGAGACTAAGACACTTACCACACCCCACCGAGACTAATTCCCTAAACGCCCCCACATTCCCGAGACTGTCCCTAACCACCCCACACCCCCCGAGACTAAGTCCCTAATCTCCCCCCCAACCCCCGAGACTATGTCCCTAACCCCCCACACCCCCCCGAGACTAAGTCCCTAACCCCCCCAAACCCCAACCCCCCTCCGAGTCTAAGTCCCTAACCACACCCCCACACCCCCCGAGACTACGACCCTAACACTCCCCCAACCCCCGAGACTAAGTCACTAAACACCCCCCCGAGACTAAGTCCCTAACCCCCCCCACACCCCCGAGACTAAGTCCCTAACCCCTGCCACATCCACCCCGAGACTAAGTCCCTAAACCCCCCACCCACCACCCCCCGAGACTAAGTCCCTAACCACCCCAAACCCCAACCCCCCTCCGAGTCTAAGTCCCTAACCACCCCCCACACCCACCGAGACTAAGACCCTAACACCCCCCCACCCCCCCGAGACTAAGTCACTAAAAACCCACCCAACCCCCGAGACTAAGTCCCTAACACCCCCCCCCCCCCCGAGACTAAGGCCCTTACCACACCCCACCCCCGAGATTAAGTCCCTAAACCCCCCCACCCCCGAGACTAAGTCCTTAATAACCCCCCCCAACCCCCCCGAGACTAAGTCCCTAAACCGCCCCCCCACTTCTCCCGAGACTAAGTCCCTAACCCCCCAAACGCCCTCCACCCTCCGAGTCTATGTCCCTAACCACCCCCCACACCCCCCGAGACTAAGACCCTAACACTCCCCCACCCCCCCGAGACTAAGTAACTAAACACCCACCCACCCCCCACTAGACTAAGTCCCTAACCCACCCCACTACCCCCCCGAGACTAAGTCCCTAAACACCCCCCCCACACCCCCCGAGACTAAGTCCCTTACCTACCTCCCCACCGTCTCAAGACTAAGTACCTAACCCCCCCCAACCCCCCCGAGACTAAGTCTCTAACCCCCCCACCCACCACCCCCGGGACTAAGTCCCTAAACCCCCCCACCCCCCAGAGACTAAGTCCCTAACCCCCCCAACACCACCCCCCGAGACTATGTCCCTAACACCCCCCCACACAACCCGAGACTAAGTCCCTAACCCCCCCAAACCCACACCCCCATCCGAGTCTAAGTCACTAAACCACCCTCCCACACCCGAGACTAAGTCCCTAACCACCTCCCCACACCCCCCGAGACTAAGACCCTAACACTCCCCCATCCCCCCAAGACTAAGTCACTAAACACCACCCCGAGACTAAGTCCCTAACCCCCCCCACACCTCCGAGACTAAGACCCTAACCCCTGCCACATCCACCCCGAGACTAAGTCCCTAAACCCCCCCAGCCCCACCACCACCCCGAGACTAAGACCCTAACACCCCCCACACCCACCCCGAGACTAAGTCCCTATCCCTCACCCCCACCACCCACCCTAGACTAAGACCCTAACCCCTGCCACATCCACCCCGAGACTAAGTCCCTATCCCTCACACCCACCACCCACCCTAGACTAAGTCCCTAACCCCCCCAACACCACCCCCCAAGACTAAGTCCCTAAACCCCCCGCAAACCCCTGAGACTAAGACCCTAACCCCCCCATCACCCCCCTGAGACTAAGTCCCTAACACCCCCCTACCCACCCCGAAACTAAGTCCCTAGCCCCGCCTACCACCCCCAAGAGACTAAGTCCCTAACACCCCCCACCTCACCCCCCTGAGACTAAGACAGTTACCACCCCCCCACCCCACCGAGACTAAGTCCCTAACACCCCTCACACTCCCGAGACTGTCCCTAACCACCCCACACCCCCCGAGACTAAGTCCCTAATCTCCACCTCCAACCCCCGAGACTATGTCCCTAACCCCCCACACCCCCCCGAGACTATGTCCCTAACCCCCCACACCCCCCCGAGAATAAGCCCTAAACCCCCAACCCCACCAGACGAAGTCTGAAACACCCCCCCCACCCCCCGAGACAAAGCCCTAACCCCGCCAACCCCCGAGACTAAGTCCCTAAACAGCCCACCCACACCCCCCGAGACTAAGTCCCTAATCTCCACCTCCAACCCCCGAGACTATGTCCCTAACCCCCCACACCCCCCCGAGACTATGTCCCTAACCCCCCACACCCCCCCGAGACTAAGTTCCTAATCTCCACCCCGTACCCCCGAGACTATGTCGCTAAACCGCCCCGCCCCCCCGAGACTAAGTCCCTAACCCCCACCCCCCTCCGAGTCTAAGTCCCTAACCATCCCCCACACCCCCCAAGACTAAGTCCCTAACACCCCCACCACCCCCCCCGAGACTAAGACCCTAACCACCATCCCCCCACCACACCCCCGAGACTAAGACCCTAACCACCATCCCCCCACCACGCCCCCGAGACTAAGCCCCTAACCCCCGCCACATCCACCCCGAGACTAAGTCTCTAACCCCCCCAGCCCCCCGAGACTAAGTCCCTAACCCCCCCACACACCCACAAGATTAAGTCCCTATACCCCCCACCCCCCCGAGAATAAGCCCTAAACCCCCAACCCCACCAGACGAAGTCTGAAACACCCCCCCCACCCCCCGAGACAAAGCCCTAACCCCGCCAACCCCCGAGACTAAGTCCCTAAACAGCCCACCCACACCCCCCGAGACTAAGTCCCTTACCCACCCCCCCACCGTCTCAAGACTAAGTCCCTAAAATCCACCCCACCCCCCCGAGACTAAGTCCCTTACCCACCCCCCCACCGTCTCAAGACTAATTACCTAACCCCCCCCCACCCCCCCGAGACTAAGTCTCTAACCCCCCCCACCCACCACCCCCCGGGACTAAGTCCCTAAACCCCTCCACCCCCCAGAGACTAAGTACCTAACCCCCCCGCAAACCCCCGAGACTAAGTCCCTAACAACCCCCACACCCCCCCGAGACTAAGTCCCTAAACCGCCCCCCCCACCTCCCCCGAGACTAAGTCCCTAACCCCCTCCACCCTCCGAGTCTATGTCCCTAACCACCCCCCACACCCCTCGAGACTAAGACCCTAACACTCCCCCACCCCCCCGAGACTAAGTCCCTAAACCCCGCCCCACCCACCCCTGAGACTAACACCTAACCCACCTCACCCCCCCGAGACTAAGTCCCTAAACCCCCCCCACCCCACTGAGACTAAGTCCCTAAACACCCCCCCCACACTCCCCGAGACTAAGTCCCTTACCCACCCCCCCCACCGTCTCAAGACTAAGTACCAAACCCCCCCCACCTCCCCGAGACTAAGTCTCTAACCCCCCCACCCACCACCACCCGGGACTAAGTCCCTAAGCCCCCCCACCCCCCCGAGACTAAGTCCCTAACACCCCCCCACACAACCCGAGACTAAGTCCCTAACCCCCACCCCCACCACCACCCCGAGATTAAGTCCCTAACACCCCCCCACACAACCCGAGACTAAGTCCCTAACCCCCACCCCCACCACCACCCCGAGATTAAGTCCCTAACACCCCCCCACACAAACCGAGACTAAGTCCCTAAACCCCCCCAGCCCCTCCACCACCCCGAGATTAAGACCCTAACACCCCCACACCCACCCCGTGACTAAGTCCCTATCCCTCACCCCCACCACCCACCCTAGACTAAGTCCCTAACCCCCCCACCACTCCCCCGAGACTAAGTCCATAACACCCCCCCCACCTCACCTCCCCGAGACTAAGATCCTTACCACCCCCCCGAGACTAAGTCCCTAACCACACCCCCACACCCCCCGAGACTACGACCCTAACACTCCCCCACCCCCCCGAGACTAAGTCCCTAACCCCCACCACACCCGAGACTAAGTCCCTAACCACACCCCCACACCCCCCGAGACTACGACCCTAACACTCCCCCACCCCCCCGAGACTAAGTCACTAAACACCCCCCCCGAGACTAAGTCCCTAAACCCCCCCACCACCCCCCTGAGATTAAGACCCTTACCACCCACCACCCCCCCGAGACTAAGTCCCTAAACCGCCCCCGCCACCCCACCGAGGCAAAGTCCCTAACCCCCCCAAACCACCACCCCCCTCCGAGTCTAAGTCCCTAACCCCCCCCCACACCCCGAGACTAAGTCCCCTAACCCCCGCCCCACCCCCCCCGAGACTAAGTCCCTAACCACCCCCACCCCCCCCCGAGACTAAGTCCCTAACACCCCCACACCCCCGAGACTAAGATGCTAACAACCCCCTCACCCCCCTGAGACTAAGTCCCTAACCCCCATCACCCCCCCACCACGCCCCCGAGACTAAGTCCGTAACCCCTCCCCCCTTCCCTGAGACGAAGCCCTAACACCCCCCACCCCCCCGAGACTAAGTCCCTAAACACCCACCCCACACCCCCCGAGACTAAGTCCCTTACCCACCCCCCCCACCGTCTCAAGACTAAGTCCCTAACCCCCCCCACCCCCCTGAGACTAAGTCCCTAACCCCCCCCACCCCCCCGAGATTAAGTCCCTAAACCCCCCACCCCCCCAAGAATAAGCCTAACCCCCCCAACCCCACCAGACTAAGTCCCTAAACCCCGCTCACCCCCCAGAGACTAACCCTAACCCCCCCCATCCCCCCGAGACTAAGTCCCTTACCCACCCCCCCCACCGTCTCAAGACTAAGTACCTAAAACCCCCCCACCCCCCCAGAGACTAAGTCCCTTACCCACCCCCCCACCGTCTCAAGACTATTACCTAACCCCCCCCCCCCCGCCGAGACTAAGTCTCTAAACCCCCCACCCACTACCCCCCGAGACTAAGTCCCTAACACCCCGCAAACCCCCGAGACTAAGTCCCTAACCCCCCCATCACCCCCCCCGAGACTAAGTCCCTAACGCCCCCCCACACAAACCGAGACTAAGTCCGTAACCCCCACCCCCCACCACGACCCAGAGATTAAGTCCCTAACACCCCCCACACCCCACCCCGAGACTAAGACCCTATCCCTCACCCCCACCACCCACCCTAGATTAAGTCCCTAACCCCCCCCACCACTCCCCCGAGACTAAGTCCCTAACAAGCCCCACCTCCACCCCCCCCGAGACTTAGATCCTTACCACCCCCCCACCACCCGAGACTAAGTCCCTAACCCCCCCCCACACCCCCGAGACTAAGTCGCTAACCACCCCCCACCCCCCGAGACTAAGTCCCTAATCTCCCACCCCCAACCCCCTCGAGACTGTCTCTAAACCGCCCCCGCCACCCCCCCGAGACTTAGTCCCTAACACCCCCAAACCCCCACACCCCTCCGAGTCGAAGTCCCTAACCACCCCCCCACACCCGAGTCTATGTCCCTAAACACCCCCCCACACCCCCCGAGACTAAGAACCTAAAACTCCCCACCCCCCCGAGACTAAGTCACTAAACACCCCCTCCCTGAGACTAATTCCCTAAACCCCCCTCACACCCCCGAGACTAAGTCCCTAACCCCCGCCCCCCCCACCCCCAAGACTAAGTCCCTAACCCCCCAACCCTCCGAGACTAAGCTCCTAATCCCCCCTCCCCCCGAGACTAAGTCTCTAACACCCCCCACCCCTCCGAGACTAAGTCCCTAACCAGCCCCCCTAAACCCCACCGAGACTAAGTCCCTAAACACACCCCTCCACCCCCCCCCGAGACTACGACCCTAACAAACCCCCCCCAACACCACTGACACTAAGTCCCTAAAGCCCCCCCCACCCCCCCGAGACGAAGTCCCTAACCCCCCCCCACCCCCCCCGAGACAGTCCCTAACCCCCCCCGAGAATAAGTCCCCAAACACCCCCCCCACCCCCCAGAGACTAAGTCCCTAACCACCCCCACTACCCCCGAGACTAAGTCCCTAAACTCCCACCACCCCTCCGAGACTAAGTCCCTAAACCCCACCTCACTCCCTCGAGACTAAGTCCCCAACACCCCCCCCACCGTCCCGAGACTAAGGCACTAACCCCCCCGAGACTAAGTCCCTAAACTCCCACCACCCCCCCGAGACTAAGACCCTAACCCCCCCCGACCCCTCCCCGAGACTAAGTCCCTAACCTCCTCCCCCACCCCCCGGAGACTAAGTCCCTAAACCACCCCACACCCCCGAGACTAAGTCCCTAACCACCCCCCCAACCCCAAGACTAAGTCCCTAAACCCCCACCCCCCGAGACTAAGTCCCTAATCTCCCCCCCCGAGACTAAGTCCCTAAACCGCCCCCCCACCCACCCAAGACTAAGTCCCTAACCCCCCCAACCCCCCACCCCCCTCCGAGTCTAAGTCCCTAACACCCCCCCCCACCCCGAGACTGGCCCTAACCTCCCCCCACCCCCCGAGACAAAGTCCCTAACCCGCCCCACCCCCCGCCGAGACTAAGTCCCTAACCTCCCGGCAAACCCCTGAGACTAAGGCCCTAACCACCCCCCCCGAGACTAAGTCCCTAACACCACCCCCACCACCCCCGAGACTAAGTCTCTAACACCCCCCAACCCTCCCAAGACTAAGTCCCTACCTCCCCCCACCACCCCCAAGACTAAGTCCCTAACCGCCCCACCCCCCGAGACTAAGTCCCTAACACCCCCCCACAGCCCCCGAGACAAAGTCCCATCCACCCCCGACCCCCCCGAGGCCAAGTCCCTAACCCCCATGCCCCCGAGACTAAGTCGCTAGACTCCCCCTCACCCCTCCGAGACTAAGTCCCTAATCACCCCCCACCCCACCCCCCGAGACTAAGACCCTTACCACCCCCCACCCCCGAGACTAAGTCCCTAACCCCCCCTCAGCCCCCGAGACTATGTCCCTAACCTCCCCCACGCCACCGAGACTAATTCCGTAATCTCCCCCACACACCCTCCCGAGACTAAGTCCCTAAACTGCCCCGACATCCCCCCCGAGACTAAGTCCTTAACACCCCCAAACCTCCCCCTCCGAGTCTAAGTCCCTAAGCACCCCCACACCCGAAACTAAGTCCCTAACCTCCCCCCCACAACCGCTGAGACTGAGACCCTAACACCCATCCCCATTCCCCCCAAGACTAAGTCACTAACCCCCCCCCGAGACTAAGTCCCTAAACCCAGCCCCACCCACCCCCGAGACTAAGTCCCTAACCCCGCCCACCCCCCCGAGACTAAGTCCCTAACCCCCCCAAACCCCCAGAGAATAAGTCCCAAACCCACCCCCCCCAACCCACCGAGACTAAGTCCCCTAACTCCACCTCACCGCCCCGAAACTAAGTCCCTATCCCCCACACCCACCCCACCGAGACTAAGTCCCTAACCGACCCCCCACTCCCCCTGAGATTAAGTCCCTAACACCCCTCCACCCGCCCCCGAGACTAATTTTCTAACCCCCTTCCACCCCCCCGGGGACTAAGTCCCAAAACCCCCCCCAACCACCCCGAGACTAAGTCCCTAAACCCCCCACCCCCCCGAGACTAAGTCCGTAACCCCCCCCACCCCCCCCGAGACTAAGTCCTTAAACTCCCCCTCACACCCCTGAGACTAAGTCCCTAACTCCCCCAATCCCCCACCCCCCTCCAAGTCTAAGTCCCTAACCCCCCCCCCCCACACAGGAGACTAAGTCCCTAACCGCCCCCCCCACACCCCCGAGACTAAGTCCCTAACACCCCCCACCACCCCGAGACTAAGTCCCTAACCCCCCCCACACAGGAGACTAAGTCCCTAACCGCCCCCCCACCCCCCCGAGACTAAGTCCCTAACAACCCCCCCACACCCCCCGAGACTAAGTCCCTAACCACCCGCCCCACACAGGAGACTAAGTCCCTAACCGCCCCCCCACCCCCCCGAGACTAAGTCCCTAACAACCCCACCCCCCCGAGACTAAGTCCCTAACAACCCCCCCGCACCCCCCGAGACTAAGACCCTAATACCCCCCTCACCCCCCGAGACTAAGTCCCTAACCCCCATCGCTCCCCACCACGGCCCCGAGACTAAGTCCGTAACACCTCCCCCCGAGACTATGTCCCTAACCCCCCCACACCCCTCTGAGATTAAGTCCCTAAACCCCCAGCCCCCGAGAATAAGCCCTAACCCCCCCAACCCCACCAGACTAAGTCCCAAACCACTCCCACACCCTGAGACTAAGCCCTAACCCCCCCGACTCCCCCGAGACTAAGTCCCTTACCCACCCCCCCACCGTCTCAAGACTTACTACCTAACCCCCCCCCACCACCCCGAGACTAAATCTCTAACAACCCCACCCACCACCCCGAGACTAAGACCCTAACCCCCCCCACCCCCCGAGACTAAGTCCCTAACCCCCCCCACCACCACCACCCCGAGATAAAGTCCCTAACACCCCCCCACCCACCCCGAGACTAAGTCCCTATCCCTCACCCCCAGCACCCACCCTAGAAAAAAGTCCCTAACCCTCCCCACCACTCCCCCGAGACTAAGTCCCTAACCCCCCCCACCTCAGCCCACCGAGACTAAGATCCATACCACACCCCACCCCCTGAGACTAACTCCCTAACTACCCCCCACACCCCGAGACTAAGTCCCTAATCTCCCCCCCAACCCTCCCGAGACTAAGTCCCTAAACCGCCCGCCACTCCCCCCCGAGACTAAGTCCCTAACCCCCCAAACCCCCACCCCCCTCCGAGTCTAACTCCCTACCCCCCCACAGCCCCCGAGACAAAGTCCCATCCACCCCCGACCCCCCCGAGACCAAGTCCCTAACCCCCACCCCCCGGAGACTAAGTCCCTAGACTCCCCTCACCCTCCGAGACTAAGTCCCTAATCACCCCCCACCCCACCCCCCGAGACTAAGACCCTTACCACCCCCCCACCCCCGAGACTAAGTCCCTAACCCCCCCTCAGCCCCCGAGACTATGTCCCTAACCTCCCCCACGCCACCGAGACTAATTCCGTAATCTCCCACACACACCCCCCCGAGACTAAGTCCCTAAACTGCCCCGACATCCCCCCCGAGACTAAGTCCTTAACCCCCCCAAACCTCCCCCTCCGAGTCTAAGTCCCTAAGCACCCCCACACCCGAAACTAAGTCCCTAACCTCCCCCCCACAAACCGCTGAGACTGAGACCCTAACACCCATCCCCACTCCCCCCAAGACTAAGTCACTAACCCCCCCCCCGAGACTAAGTCCCTAAACCCAGCCCCACCCACCCCCGAGTCTAAGTCCCTAACCCCGCCCACCCCCCCGAGACTAAGTCCCTAACCCCCCCAAACCCCCAGAGAATGTCCCAAACCCACCCCCCCCAACCCATCGAGACTAAGTCCCTAACTCCACCCCACCGCCCCGAAACTAAGTCCCTATCCCCCACACCCAGCCCACCGAGACTAAGTCCCTAACCCCCCCCCCCTACTCCCCCTGAGATTAAGTCCCTAACACCCCTCCACCGCCCCCAAGACTAATTTTCTAACCCCCTTCCCACCCCCCCGGGGACTAAGTCCCAAAACCCCCCCAACCACCCCCGAGACTGTCCCTAACCCCCCCACGCCCCCGAGACTAAGTCCGTAACCCCCCCACACCCCCCGAGACTAAGTCCCTAACCCCCCAATCCCCCACCCCCCTCCAAGTCTAAGTCCCTAACCACCCCCCCCACACAGGAGACTAAGTCCCTAACCGCCCCCCCACCCCCCCGAGACTAAGTCCCTAACAACCCCCACCACCCCGAGACTAAGTCCCTAACCCCCCCCACCCCCCCGAGACTAAGTCCCTAACAACCCCCACCACCCCGAGACTAAGTCCCTAACCCCCCGCCACACAGGAGACTAATTCCCTAACCGCCCCCCCCACCCCCCCGAGACTAAGTCCTTAACTACCCCCCACCCCCCCGAGACTAAGTCCCTAACCCCCCCCAACACCCGAGACTAAGTCCCTAACCACCCCCCCCCACACCCCCCAAGACTAAGTCTCTAAACGCCCCCCACCCCCCCGAGACTAAGTCCCTAAACCCCCTCACCCACCCCCCCGAGACTGTTCCTAAACCCCCCTCCACCCCCCCTAGACTAAGTCCCTAACCCCCCCACCCCCCCCCGAGACTAAGTCCCTAACCCCCCCACCCACCCCCCCGAGACTAAGTCCCTAAACCCCCCACCCACCCCCCCGAGACTAAGTCCCTAAACCCCCCCACCCACCCCCCCGAGACTGTTCCTAAACCCCCCTCCACCCCCCCTAGACTAAGTCCCTAACCACCCCCACTACCCCCTAGACTAAGTCCCTAACACCCCCAACCCCAGAGACTAAGTCCCTAATCCCCACTCCCACCCCCCCCCGAGACTAGGACCCTAATCCCCCCCACCCCCCCGAGACTAAGTCCCTAACCCCCCCCGAGACTAAGTCCCTAACACCCCCCCACCGTCCCGAGACTAAGTCCCTAACCCCCCGAGACTAAGTCCCTAACACCCCCCCACCGTCCCGAGACTAAGTCCCTAACCCCCCCGAGACTAAGTCCCTAACCCCCCCCTCACTCCCTCGAGACTAAGTCCCTAAACACCCCACAACCCCCCGAGACTAAGTCCCTAAACACCCCACAACCCCCCGAGACTAAGTCCCTAACACCCCCCCACCGTCCCGAGACTAAGTACCTAAACCCCCCAACCCCCCCCGAGGCTAAGTCTCTAACCTCCTCACCCACCACCCCCCCGAGACTAAGTCCCTAACCCCCCCACAACAACCCCCCGAGACTAAGCCCCTATCCCCCCACCCCCCCCCCAGAGACTAAGTCCCTAACCCCCCCAACCTCCCCGAGACTAAGGCACTAACCCCCCCAAGACTGTCCCTAAACTCCCACCACCCCCCCCCAAGACTAAGTCCCTAACCTCCCCACCACCCCCCCGAGACTAAGAGCCTTACCACCACCCACCCCACCGAGACGAAGTCCCTAACCCCCCCCCAGCCCCCCGTGACTAAGTCCCTAAACCCCCCCCACCCCCCCGAGACTAAGTCCCTAAACCCCCCCCCCGAGACTAAGTCCCTAAACCACCCCCCACCCACCCAAGACTAAGTCCCTAACCCCCCAACTCCCACCACCCTCCGAGTCTAAGTCCCTAACACCCCCCCACCCCCCGAGACTGTCCCTAACCTCCCCCCACCCCCCGAGACGGTCCCTAACCCCGCCCCCACCCCCCCCCGAGACTTAGTCCCTAACCTCCCCGGCAAACCCCTGAGACTAAGGCCCTAACCACCGCCCCCCCAAGACTAAGTCCCTAACTTCCCCCCCACCACCCCCGAGACTAAGTCCCTAAACCCGCCCCCACCCCCCCGAGACTAAGTCCCTAACACCCCCAACCCCCCCCCGAGCCAAGTCCCTAACCAACCCCGACCCCCCCGAGACTAAGTCCCTAACCCCACAACACCCCCCGAGACTAAGTCCCTAAACCGCCCCCCACCCCTCCGAGGACTAAGTCCCTAACCACCCCCCACCCCACCCCCCCCGAGACTAAGACCCTTACCACCCCCCACCCACGAGACTAAGTCCCCAACCCCCCCTCAGCCCCCGAGACTATGTCCCTAACCCCCCCACCCCACCGAGACTAATTCCGTAATCTCCCCCACACACCCCCCCGAGACTAAGTCCCTAAACCGCCCCGACATCCCCCCCGAGACTAAGTCCTTAACCCCCCCAAACCCCCCCCTCCAAGTCCAAGTCCCTAACCACCCCCACACCCGAAACTAAGTATCTAACCTCCCACCCACACCCCATGAGACTAAGACTCTAACACCGATCCCCACGCCCCCCAAGACTAAGTCACTAACCCACCCACACCCCCCCGAGACTAAGTCCCTAATTCCCCCCCACCCCCGAGAATAAGTCCCTAATCCCCACCCCACCACCCCGAGACTAAGTCCACTAAACCCGGCCCCAACCACCCCCGAGACTAAGTCCCTAACCCCCCCCACCTCACCCCCGCCCAGAGACTAAGTCCCTAACCCACCCCCCCACCCCACCAAGACTGTCCCTAATTCCACCCCACCCCCCCGAGACTAAGTCCCTAACCCCCCAACCTCCCACCACCCTCCGTGTCTAAGTCCCTAACACCCCCCCACCCCCCGAGACTGTCCCTAACCTCCCCCACCCCCCGAGACGGTCCCTAACCCCGCCCCCACCCCCCCCCGAGACTTAGTCCCTAACCTCCCCGGCAAACCCTGAGACTAAGGCCCTAACCACCCCCCCCCCAAGACTAAGTCCCTAACTTCCCCCCCCCACCCCCGAGACTAAGTCCCTAAACCCGCCCCACGCCCCCCGAGACTAAGTCCCTAACACCCCCAACCCCCCCCACCGAGCCAAGTCCCTAACCAACCCCGACCCCCCCGAGACTAAGTCCCTAACCCCACCAACACCCCGAGACTAAGTCCGTAACCCCCCACCCCCCCGAGACTAAGTCCTTATACCTCCCCCCCCACACCCCCCGAGACTAAGTCCCTAACCCCCCCAATCCCCCACCCCCCTCCAAGTCTAAGTCCCTAACCCCCCCCCACACAGGAGACTAAGTCCCTAACCGCCCCCCCACCCCCCCGAGACTAAGTCCCTAACAACCCCCACCACCCGAGACTAAGTCCCTAACCCCCCGCCACACAGGAGACTAATTCCCTAACCGCCCCCCCACCCCCCCGAGACTAAGTCCCTAACTACCCCCCACCCCCCCGAGACTAAGTCCCTAACCGCCCCTCCCACCCCCCCGAGACTAAGTCCCTAACCCCCCCCAACACCCGAGACTAAGTCCCTAACCGCCCCTCCCACCCCCCCGAGACTAAGTCCCTAACCCCCCCCAACACCCGAGACTAAGTCCCTAACCACCCCCCTCACCCCCCGAGACTAAGTCCCTAACCCCCATCGCTCCCCACCACAGCCCCGAGACTAAGTCCGTAACACCTCCCCCCCGAGACTATGTCCCTAACCCCCCCACACCCCTCTGAGATTAAGTCCCTAAACCCCCAGCCCCCCGAGAATAAGCCCTAACCCCCCCAACCCCACCAGACTAAGTCCCAAACCACTCCCACACCCCTGAGACTAAGCCCTAACCCCCCCCGACCCCCCGAGACTAAGTCCCTTACCCACCCCCCCACCGTCTCAAGACTTACTACCTAACCCCCCCCCCACCACCCCGAGACTAAATCTCTAACACCCCCACCCACCACCCCCCGAGACTAAGTCCCTAACCCCCCCCCACCCCCCGAGACTAAGTCCCTAACCCCCACCCCCCACCACCACCCCGAGACTAAGTCCCTAACCCCCCCCACCCCCCGAGACTAAGTCCCTAACCCCCCCCACCCCCCGAGACTAAGTCCCTAACCCCCACCCCCACCACCACCCCGAGATAAAGTCCCTAACACCCCCCACCCACCCCGAGACTAAGTCCCTATCCCTCACCCCCAGCACCCACCCTAGAAAAAGTCCCTAACCCTCCCCACCACTCCCCCGAGACTAAGTCCCTAACCCCCCCCACCTCAGCCCACCGAGACTAAGATCCATACCACACCCCACCCCCCTGAGACTAACTCCCTAACTACCCCCCCACACCCCGAGACTAAGTCCCTAATCTCCCCCCCAACCCTCCCGAGACTAAGTCCCTAAACCGCCCCGCCACTCCCCCCGAGACTAAGTCCCTAACCCCCCCAAACCCCCACCCCCCTCCGAGTCTAACTCCCTACCCCCCCACAGCCCCGAGACAAAGTCCCATCCACCCCCGACCCTCCCGAGACCAAGTCCCTAACCCCCACCCCCCGGAGACTAAGTCCCTAGACTCCCCTCACCCCTCCGAGACTAAGTCCCTAATCACCCCCCACCCCACCCCCCCGAGACTAAGACCCTTACCACCCCCCACCCCCCGAGACTAAGTCCCTAACCCCCCCTCAGCCCCCGAGACTATGTCCCTAACCCCCCCCCACACCACCGAGACTAATTCCGTAATCTCCCCCACACACCCCCCGAGACTAAGTCCCTAAACTGCCCCGACATCCCCCCCCGAGACTAAGTCCTTAACCCCCCCCAACCTCCCCCTCCGAGTCTAAGTCCCTAAGCACCCCCACACCCGAAACTAAGTCCCTAACCTCCCCCCCACAACCGCTGAGACTGAGACCCTAACCACCCATCCCCACTCCCCCCAAGACTAAGTCACTAACCCCCCCCCCCGAGACTAAGTCCCTAAACCCAGCCCCACCCACCCCCGAGACTAAGTCCCTAACCCCGCCCACCCCCCCGAGACTAAGTCCCTAACCCCCCCAAACCCCCAGAGAATAAGTCCCAAACCCACCCCCCCAACCCACCGAGACTAAGTCCCTAACTCCACCTCACCGCCCCGAAACTAAGTCCCTATCCCCCACACCCCACCCCACCGAGACTAAGTCCCTAACCGACCCCCCACTCCCCCTGAGATTAAGTCCCTAACACCCCTCCACCCGCCCCCGAGACTAATTTTCTAACCCCCTTCCCACCCCCCCGGGGACTAAGTCCCAAAACCCCCCCAACCACCCCCGAGACTGTCCCTAACCCCCCCCACCGCCCCCGAGACTAAGTCCGTAACCCCCCCACCCCCCCGAGACTAAGTCCTTAAACCTCCCCCCCACACCCCCCGAGACTAAGTCCCTAACCCCCCCAATCCCCCACCCCCCTCCAAGTCTAAGTCCCTAACCCCCCCCCCACACAGGAGACTAAGTCCCTAACCGCCCCCCCACCCCCCCGAGACTAAGTCCCTAACCCCCCCCACCCCCCCGAGACTAAGTCCCTAACAACCCCCACCACCCCGAGACTAAGTCCCTAACCACCCCCCCACATCCCCCGAGACTAAGACCCTAACCCCCACCCCCACCACCACCCCGAGATAAAGTCCCTAACCCCCCCCACCCCCCGAGACTAAGTCCCTAACCCCCACCCCCACCACCACCCCGAGATAAAGTCCCTAACACCCCCCCACCCACCCCGAGACTAAGTCCCTAACCCCCCCCAACCCACCAAGACTAAGCCCCTAACCCCCCCACCCCCCGAGACTAAGTCCCTAACCCCCCCCCACCTACCCGAGACTAAGTCCCTAATCACCCCCCCTAACCCCCTGAGAATAAGTCCCTATCCCACCCCCCCAACACCACCGAGACTAAGTCCCTAAACCAACCCCACCCCCCCCAAGACTAAGTCCCTAAACGCCCCCCCCACCCCCCCGAGACTAAGTCCCTAAACCAACACCACCCCCCCGAGACTAAGTACCTAACCCCGCCCCCCCACACCTCCGACACTAAGTCCCTAAAGCCCCCCCACCCCTCCCAAGACTAAGTCCCTAACCCCCCCCCACCCCCCCCGAGACGGTCCCTAACCCCCTCCCCGAGACTAAGTCCCCAAACACCTCCCCCGCCCACCCACCCCCGAGTCTATGTCTCTAACCCCCCCCCGACACCCCCGGGACTTAGACCCTAACCCCCCCTCCCCCCAGAGACTATGTCCCTACCCCCCCCCTCCGCCCCAACGAGACTAATTCCCAAACACCCCCCCCACACCCCCCAAGACTAAGTCTCTAAATGCCCCCCACCCCCCCGAGACTAAGTCCCTAAACCCCCCCACCCACCCCCCCGAGACTAAGTCCCTAACCCCCCCACCCCCCCCCCGAGACTAAGTCCCTAACCCCCCCACCCACCCCCCCGAGACTGTTCCTAAACCCCCCTCCACCCCCCCTAGACTAAGTCCCTAACCACCCCCACTACCCCCGAGTCTAAGTCCCTAACACCCCCAACCCCAGAGACTAAGTCCCTAATCCCCACTCCCACCCCCCCCCCGAGACTAGGACCCTAATCCCCCCCACCCCCCCGAGACTAAGTCCCTAACCCCCCCCCGAGACTAAGTCCCTAACACCCCCCCACCGTCCCGAGACTAAGTACCTAAACCCCCCAACCCCCCCCGAGGCTAAGTCTCTAACCTCCTCACCCACCACCCCCGAGACTAAGTCCCTAACCCCCCCACAACAATCCCCCGAGACTAAGTCCCTAACACCTCCCCCACCCCCCCGACTAAGTCCCTATCCCCCCACCCCCCCCCCAGAGACTAAGTCCCTAACCCCCCCAACCTCCCCGAGACTAAGGCACTAGCCCCCCCAAGACTGTCCCTAAACTCCCACCACCCCCCCCAAGACTAAGTCCCTAACCTCCCCCACCACCCCCCCGAGACTAAGAGCCTTACCACCACCCACCCCACCGAGACGAAGTCCCTAACCCCCCCCCCAGCCCCCCGTGACTAAGTCCCTAAACCCCCCCACCCCCCCGAGACTAAGTCCCTAAACCCCCCCCCCGAGACTAAGTCCCTAAACCACCCCCCCACCCACCCAAGACTAAGTCCCTAACCCCCCAACCTCCCACCACCCTCCGAGTCTAAGTCCCTAACACCCCCCCCACCCCCCGAGACTGTCCCTAACCTCCCCCCCACCCCCCGAGACGGTCCCTAACCCCGCCCCCACCCCCCCCGAGACTTAGTCCCTAACCTCCCCGGCAAACCCCTGAGACTAAGGCCCTAACCACCCCCCCCCCAAGACTAAGTCCCTAACTTCCCCCCCACCACCGCCGAGACTAAGTCCCCTAAACCCGCCCCCACCCCCCCCCGAGACTAAGTCCCTAACACCCCCAACCCCCCCCCCCGAGCCAAGTCCCTAACCAACCCCGACCCCCCCGAGACTAAGTCCCTAACCCCACCAACACCCCCCGAGACTAAGTCCCTAAACCGCCCCCCACCCCTCCGAGACTAAGTCCCTAACCACCCCCCACCCCACCCCCCCCGAGACTAAGACCCTTACCACCCCCCCACCCACGAGACTAAGTCCCCAACCCCCCCTCAGCCCCCGAGACTATGTCCCTAACCCCCCCACCCCACCGAGACTAATTCCGTAATCTCCCCCACAAACCCCCCCGAGACTAAGTCCCTAAACCGCCCCGACATCCCCCTAGACTAAGTCCCTAACCCCCCCAAACCCCCCCCTCCAAGTCCAAGTCCCTAACCACCCCCACACCCGAAACTAAGTATCTAACCTCCCACCCACACCCCATGAGACTAAGACTCTAACACCCATCCCCACGCCCCCCAAGACTAAGTCACTAACCCACCCACACCCCCCCGAGACTAAGTCCCTAATTTCCCCCCCCACCCCGAGAATAAGTCCCTAATCCCCACCCCACCCCCCCCGAGACTAAGTCCCTAAACCCGGCCCCAACCACCCCGAGACTAAGTCCCTAACCCCCCCCACCTCACCCCGCCCAGAGACTAAGTCCCTAACCCACCCCCCCACCCCACCGAGACTGTCCCTAATTCCACCCCACCCCCCCGAGACTAAGTCCCTAACCCCCCAAACCCCCACCCCCCCGAGACTACGTCCCTAACCCCCCAACCCCCCCGAGACTACGTCCCTAAAGCACCCCCCCACACCCACCGAGACTAAGTCCCTAACCCCCCCACCCCTCCGAGACTAAGTCCCTAAACCCACCCCCAACCCCCTGAGACTAAGGCCCTAAACCCACCCCCAGCCCCCCCGAGACTAAGGCCCTAACCACACCAGCCCCCCCATCCGCCCCAAAGGGACAAAGTCCCTAAAAACAAC
>JANJGN010003491.1:25000-44752 GCA_026770705.1 Isurus oxyrinchus | reverse complement strand
CACTCTCAGACAGTGTGTTCCAGATCCTAACCACTCGATTGACCCTGTCTCCTCCTGACTCTCAGACAGTGCGTTCCAGATCCTAACCACTCGATTGACCCTGTCTCCACCACACTCTCAGACAGTGCGGTTCCAGATCCTAACCACTCGATTGACCCTGTCTCCTCCTGACTCTCAGACAGTGCGTTCCAGATCCTAACCACTCGATTGACCCTGTCTCCTCCTGACTCTCAGACAGTGCGTTCCAGATCCTAACCACTCGATTGACCCTGTCTCCTCCTGACTCTCAGACAGTGCATTCCAGATCCTAACCACTCGATTGACCCTGTCTTCCCCACACTCTCAGACAGTGCGTTCCAGATCCTAACCACTCGATTGACCCTGTCTCCTCCTGACTCTCAGACAGTGCGTTCCAGATCGTAACACTCGATTGACCTGTCTCCCCCACACTCTCAGACGGTGCGTTGCAGATCCTAACCACTCGATTGACCCTGTCTCCCCCACACTCTCAGGCAGTGTGTTCAGATCCTAACCACTCGATTGACCCTGTCTGCCCCCACACTCTCAGACAGTGCGTTCCAGATCCTAATCACTCGATGACCCTGTCTTCCCCACACTCTCAGTGCATTCCAGATCCTAACCACTCACTGCGTGAAAAAGTCACCATTGCTTCTTTGACCAATCACCTTCAATCTATGTCCCTCTGGTTCTCGATCCTTCCACCAACGGGAAACAGCTTCTCCCATCAACTCTGTCAGACCCCTCATGATTTTGAACACCTCGATCCAATCTCCTCTCAACCTTCTCTTCTCCAAGGAGAACAGTCCGCTTCTCCAATCTCTCCACGTCCACTGAAGTTCCTCATCCCTGGAACCATTCTCGTCAATCTTTTCCACACTCTCTCTGTCTAAAGCCTTCACATCCTTCCTAAAGTGCGGTGCCCGAGAACTGGACACAATACTCCAGTTGGGATTGAACCAGTGTTTTATACACGTTCAACATCACCTCCCTGCTCTTGTACTCTGTGCCCCTATTAATAAAGCCCAGGATGCTGTCTGCTTTATTACCCGCTCACTCACCCTGTCCTGCCACCTTCAATGATTTATGTACAGCCCCTACAACCCTCCCTATCTCTGTAACCTCCTCCAGCCCCCAACAACCCTCCCTATCTCTGTAACCTCCTCCAGCCCCTACAACCCTCCCTATCTCTGTAACCTCCTCCAGCCCCTACAACTCTCCATATCTCTGTAACCTCCTCCAGCCCCTACACCCCTCCCTATCTCTGTAACCTCCTCCAGTCCCCTACACCCCTCCCTATCTCTGTAACCTCCTCCAGCCCCTACAACCCTCCCTATCTCTGTAACCTCCTCCAGCCCCTACACCCCTCCCTATCTCTGTAACCTCCTCCAGCTCCTACAACCCTCCCTATCTCTGTAACCTCCTCCAGCCCCTACACCCCTCCCTATCTCTGTAACCTCCTCCAGTCCCTACACCCCTCCCTATCTCTGTAACCTCCTCCAGCCCCTACACCCCTCCCTATCTCTGTAACCTCCTCCAGCCCCTACACCCCTCCCTATCTCTGTAACCTCCTCCAGCTCCTACAACCCTCCCTATCACTGTAACCCTCCTCCAGCTCCTACAACCCTCCCTATCTCTGTAAACTCCTCCAGCCCCTACAACCCTTCCTATCTCTGTAACCTCCTCCAGCCCCTACACCCCTCCCTATCTCTGTAACATCCTCCAGCCCCTACAACCCTCCCTATCTCTGTAACCCTCCTCCATCCCCTACACCCCTCCCTATCTCTGTAACCTCCTCCCAGCCCCTACACCCCTCCCTTTCTCTGTAACCTCCTCCAGCCCCTACAACCCTCCCTATCTCTGTAACCTACCCCAGCCCCTACACCCCCTCCCTATCTCTGTAACCTCCTCCAGCCCCTACACCCCCTCCCTATCTCTGTAACCTCCTCCAGCCCCTACACCCCTCCCTATCTCTGTAACCTCCTCCAGCTCCTACAACCCTCCTATCTCTGTAACCTCCTCCAGCCCCTACAACCCTTCCTATCTCTGGTTAGGCTGGAACTGTATATTTTTTTAAAAAAGGAAAAGAGGTCACTGCCTGAGGTACCGCCTGCAGCTCTGCTCATTGTCCTTGAGGACAGATGTGATCGCCCGGCGGAGATTTACGGAGGACGGGTCCCCTGGACTGGACAGCTTTAGCGACGAGGTAGATTGGACGAGCTGGGTTCTTGGGAACACAGGAGGCTGAGGGGAGAGCGCATTCAACTATCCAGGCCTGTTGCCCTTGATTTCGAGTCGGTGCTGAGAGGCTTAGAAGGGCGTCAAGGGGAAACTCTGGGAATGTTAAAAACAGAAAAGGAGCAATCGCTTTGCTGAGAGTGTACTATGGGCCCCCAAACAGTCTAAAAGAGAGAAAGAGAGGAGCAGATATGCAGGCAAATCTCAAGAGAAGTGTGGAAATAACAGGGTGGTAATAGTGGGGGAATTTCAACTTCCCCCCAACATTAGCTGGGTTCGTCATAGTGTGATAGGTTTAAAGGGAGCGGAATTCTTAAAAGGCATCCAGGAGAGCTTTTTAAGCCTGTATGTAGAAGGCCCTACAAGAGAGGGGGTGGTCCTGGACTTAATTTTAAGGAATGAAGCCGGGCAAGTGGTAGAGGTATCAATGGGGGAGCATTTTGCAGATAGTGATCACAACTCTGTTAGATTCAAGGTTGTGATGGAAAAGGACAAGGTTGGGCCAGAAATCAGAGTTCTAAATTGGGGGAATGCTGATTTTAGTAAGATCAGGTATGATTTGGCCAGAGTGATTTGGGAGCAGCTACTTTTAAGTAAATTTGCATCAGAGCAGTGGGAGTCATTCAAGAAGGAAATAGGGAGAGTACAGGGCCAACATGTTCCAGTAAAGATAGAAGGTGAGATCAACAAATCCAGGGAACCCTGGATGTTGAGGGATATACAGGTTTGGGATAAAGAGAAAAAGGGAGGCTTATGGCAGATACCGAGGGCTCAAAACAGCGGAAGCCCCAGAGGAATATAGGATATGTAGGGGGGAACTTAAAAAGGAAATGAGGAGAGCAAAAAGGGGGCATGAAAAAACATTGGCAGGTAAAATAAAGAAAAATCCAGAGTTATTTTACAAGTTCATTAAGAGTAAGAGGATAACTAGGGAAAGAGTAGGGCCCATTAAGGATCATTTTGGTAATTTGTGTGTGGAGCCAGAAGATGTAGGTAGGGTTCTAAATGAATACTTTGTGTCGGTGTTCACAAGTGAGGGGGACCACATGGGTATGGAAATCAGGCAGAAGGACGGTGATATAATGAAATAAATTAGCATAGAAAGGGAGGAGGTTCTAAGCTGTTTGGCAGGCTTGACAGTAGATAAATCTCCAGGCCAGGATGAAATGTATCCCAGGCTGTTGAGTGAGGCACAGGAGGAGATAGAAGGGGCGCTGGCAATAATTTTCAATACCTCTCTGGCAACAGGAGAGGTGCCAGAGGACTGGAGGACAGCCAATGTGGTAGCGTTATTCAAGAAGGGAGGAGGGGATAAACCAGGGAACTACAGGCTAGTCAGTCTAACCTCAGTGGTGGGGAAACTATTGGAAGCAATTCTGAGGGACAGAATGAATCTACACTTGGAGAGGCAGGAATTAATCAAGGACAGTCAGCATGGTTTTTTTAAGGGGAGGTCATGTCTGACCAATTTGATTGAATTTTTTGAAGAGGTGACCAGGTGTGTAGATGAGGGCAATGCATTTGACACAGTCTACTTGGACTTCAGCAAGGCTTTTGATAAGGTCCCGCATGGGAGACTGATAAGGAAGGTAAGAGCCCATGGGATCCAAGGCAATTTGGCAAATTGGATCCAGGATTGGCTGAGTGGCAGGAAGCAGAAGGTGATGGTCGAGGGATGTTCTTGTGACTGGATGCCTGTGTCCAGTGGGGTTCCACAGGGATCAGTGTTGGACGATTTGGACTTGAATGTAGGAGGGCTGATCAGTAAGTTCACGGATGACACGAAAATTGGTGGGGTGGTAAATAGAGAGGAGGATATAGACGGGCTGGTCGGATGGGCTGATCAATGGCAAATGGAATTTAATCCGGATAAGTGTGGGGTGATGCACTTGGGCAGGACAAACAAGGCTCGGGGATACATGATGAATGGTAGGACCCTGGGAAGTACCAAGGATCAGAGGGACCTTGGTGTGCATATCCACCGGTCCCTTGAGGTTGTGGGACAGGTAGATAAGGGGGTTAAGAAGGCAAATGGGATACGTGCCTTTATTTGCTGAGGATTAGATATAAGAGCTGGGAGGTTATGCTGGAACTGTATAAAACGCTGGTTAAGCCACAGCTAGAGTATTGTGTGCAGTACTCGAATCCACATTATAGGAAGGATGTGATTGCACTAGAGAGAGAGCAGAGGAGATTTACCAGGATGTTGCCTGGGCTGGAGAGTTTTAGTTATGAGGAGAGATTGGATAGACTGGGGTTATTTTCCCTGGAGCAGAGGAGATTTACCAGGATGTTGCCTGGGCTGGAGAGTTTTAGTTATGAGGAGAGATTGAACAGACTGGGGTTATTTTCCTTGGAGCAGAGGAGATTTACCAGGATGTTGCCTGGGCTGGAGAGTTTTAGTTATGAGGAGAGATTGGACAGACTGGGGTTATTTTCCTTGGAGCAGAGGAGATTTACCAGGATGTTGCCTGCGCTGGAGAGTTTTAGTTATGAGGAGAGATTGGATAGACTGGGGTTATTTTCCCTGGAGCAGAGGAGATTTACCAGGATGTTGCCTGCGCTGGAGAGTTTTAGTTATGAGGAGAGATTGGATAGACTGGGGTTATTTTCCCTGGAGCAGAGGAGATTTACCAGGATGTTGCCTGGGCTGGAGAGTTTTAGTTATGAGGAGAGATTGGATAGACTGGGGTTATTTTCCCTGGAGCAGAGGAGATTTACCAGGATGTTGCCTGGGCTGGAGAGTTTTAGTTATGAGGAGAGATTGGACAGACTGGGGTTATTTTCCTTGGAGCAGAGGAGATTTACCAGGATGTTGCCTGGGCTGGAGAGTTTTAGCTACGAGGAGAGATTGGACAGACTGGGGTTATTTTCCCTGGAGCAGAGGAGATTGAGGGGGGACATGATTGAAGTGTATAAAATTATGAGGGGCATAGATAGGGTAGACAGGAAGGAACTTTTCCCCTTGGTGGAGGGCTCAATAACCAGGGGGCATTGATTTAAGGTAAGGGGCGGGAGGTTTGGTGGGGATGTGAGGAAGAATTTTTTCACCCAGAGGGTGGTGGGAATCTGGAACTCACTGCCTGAAAGGGTGGGAGAGGCAGAAACCCTCATAACATTTAAGAAGTATTTGGAAGTGCACTTGCGATGCCACATGGCATACAAAGCTATGGGCCTAGTGCTGGAAAACGGGATTAGAATAGTTAAGTACTTGTTTGACCGGCGCAGACTGGATGGGCTGAAGGTCCTTTTTCTGTGCTGTAGACCTTTATGACTCAGAGGGTTGTGGGGATCTGGAACTCGCTGTCTAATAGGGCTAGAGGCAGGAGCCCTGGTAATGTTGAAAAAGTACTCAGATATGAGTGTAAAATGCCGTAACCTCAAAGGACCAACATGGATACAATGGGCCAATTGGTTTCGCTCCATGCTGTGAATCACTATGATGATCGGTTAAAGACCGGGCTTTTAGACAAAAATCCTGTTCAATGGACCTGTCCTGGGAGTGTTTGATGGGGACAGTGTAGAGGGAGCTTTACTCTGGATCTAACCCCATGCTGTACCTGTCCTGGGAGTGTTTGATGGGGACAGTGTAGAGGGAGCTTTACTCTGTGTCTAACCCCGTGCTGTACCTGTCCTGGGAGTGTTTGATGGGGACAGTGTAGAGGGAGATTTACTCTGTATCTAACCCCGTGCTGTACCTGTCCTGGAAGTGTTTGATGGGGACAGTGTAGAGGGAGCTTTACTCTGTATCTAACCCCGTGCTGTACCTGTCCTGGGAGTGTTTGATGGGGACAGTGTAGAGGGAGCTTTACTCTGTATCTAACCCCGTGCTGTACCTGTCCTGGGAGTGTTTGATGGGGACGGTGTAGAGGGAGCTTTACTCTGTATCTAACCCCGTGCTGTACCTGTCCTGGGAGTGTTTGATGGGGACTGTGTAGAGGGAGCTTTACTCTGTATCTAACCCCGTGCTGTATCTGTCCTGGGAGTGTTTGATGGGGACGGTGTAGAGGGAGCTTTACTCTGTATCTAACCCTGTGCTGTACCTGTCCTGGGAGTGTTTGATGGGGACAGTGTAGAGGGAGCTTTACTCTGTATCTAACCCCATGCTGTACCTGTCCTGGGAGTGTTTGATGGGGACAGTGTAGAGGGAGCTTTACTCTGTATCTAACCCCGTGCTGTACCTGCTCTGGGTATCACTCGACTTTAGGCACTGGGTATTAAATGTGGTATGGCAGGGGTGATGGGGAGTGGGGCGGGTTACCCTGTCACATTGATGTGGCGATACGTTCCTCCATGAGCCTTGCGTTTCCAACTAACTTTCCTTGTCGTGCTGATCCCAGTCTCTCTGGCCCTGTGTTTTGAGCAGGGTGTTAATCCCCAGTGTGCAGTCAATTTGGCACTAGGAGCTTTGACAGGGAGGCTGTCACTGTGTCGATCACCGATGTTGATTTGCTCTCTGGTTTTCCCAGGTGTTCTCAGAGGAAGCTGTTTGTATGCATCTCTCTGGGTAATTCGCAGCATTGCCGAGCTGCATGTGCGATTGAGAAAGTGTTAGCGTGTGCATTTGTGTGTGCGTGTGTGCATGCGCACGCGGACAGGGTTAAGCTCGGGTTAGTGTGTAAATATCTGTGTAGTTGCGTATTGGCGTGTGAAGTAGCGAGGGTGTATGTTTGTGAAAACCGCACATGTGTGTATTTATGAGCTTTTGGCAAATGTGTGTGTTAACATGGGTGCCCATATGTGGGCACTGGTGCACCCACGCGTGTGATTGTAGTAGCATGTTGACATTTTCATATATTTGTCTGCGTTGTTTGTTGTTTTTGTGTGTGCATGAGTTGTAGTGTGTCTGTAAATGTGTGCATGTGTAGGAGCATGTTTGTATATGCGTACGTGTGTAGGAGTGTGCCTGTGTATGTGTGCGTGTGTAGGAGTGTGCCTGTGTATGTGTGCGTATGTGTAGAAGTGTGCCTGTATATGTGTGCGTGTGTAGGAGTGTGCCTATATATGTGTGCGTGTGTAGGAGTGTGCCTATATATGTGTGCGTGTGTAGGAGTGTGCCTGTATATGTGTGCGTGTGTAGGAGTGTGCCTGTAGATGTGTTCATGTGTGTAGGAGTGTGCCTGTAGATGTGTGCATGTGTGTAGAAGTGTGCCTGTATATGTGTGCGTGTGTGTAGAAGTGTGCCTGTATATGTGTGCGTGTGTGTAGAAGTGTGCCTGTATATGTGTGCGTGTGTAGAAGTGTGCCTGTATATGTGTGCGTGTAGAAGTGTGCCTGTATATGTGTGCATATGTGTAAGTGTGCCTGTATATGTGTGCGTGTGTAGAAGTGTACCTGTTTATTGTGCGTGTGCAGAAGTGTGCCTGTAGATGTGTGCATGTGTGTAGAAGTGTGCCTGTATATGTGTGCGTGTGTGTAGAAGTGTGCCTGTATATGTGTGCGTGTGTGTAGAAGTGTGCCTGTATATGTGTGCGTGTGTAGAAGTGTGCCTGTATATGTGTGCGTGTAGAAGTGTGCCTGTATATGTGTGCATATGTGTAAGTGTGCCTGTATATGTGTGCGTGTGTAGAAGTGTACCTGTTTATTGTGCGTGTGCAGAAGTGTGCCTGTATATGTGTGCATGTGTAGAAGTGTGCCTGTATGTGTGCGTATGTAGAAGTGCACCTGTAGATGTGTGCATGTGTGTAGAAGTGCGCCTGTAGATGTGTGCATGTGTGTAGAAGTGTGCCTGTATATGTATGCGTGTGTAGAAGTTTGCCTATATATGTATGCATGTGTAGAAGTGTGCCTGTATATGTGTGCGTGTGTAGAAGTGTGCCTGTATATGTGTACGTATGTGTAAGCGTGCCTGTGTATGTGTTCATGTGTAGGAACGTCTATGTATGCATGTGTAGGAACGTGTTAGCATGTTTGTAATTTGTGCATGTGTTCTTGCGAGTTTGCTTGTTTGTATATTTATGCATATGTTGTTGTGTGTTGGCATGTTTGTATATGTGTGCATGTGTTATAGCATGTTGACATGTTTGTATATGTGGTACATGTGTTTTAACGTGTTGGCATGTTTGTATATGCGTGCATGTGTTGTAGTGTGTTGACATGTTTGTATATGTGGTGCATGTGTTTTAACGTGATGGCATGTTTGTATATGTGTGCATGTGTTGTAGCATGTTGACATGTTTGTATAAAGTGCATGTGTTCTTGCGTGTTTGCATGTTTGTATATTTCTGCATGTGTTGTAGCGTGTTGGTGTGTTTGTATATTTCTGCCTGTGCTGTAGCGTGTTGGTGTGTTTGTATATTTGTCCACATGTTACAGCGTGTTGCCGAGTTTGTATGTTCGTCGTGTGCGTGTGTCTGTCTGTGGTATGGATTATCTAACCACGATTCTCACTAATAATAACAGCCTTTTAATCAAAAAACACGTTTGCGGCTCGAAGATTGAACTGCAGTGTGACATATATCGAAAAATTCATATATCGGTGAGGCAATTGGGTTAGAAACCCCAGCACATGTCACAATCGTGGGGGAGCAAAAATAGAGAAACAATAGCAGCAGGGTTTTAAAAGCAGGGTAATGTTTGAAATTGAATTAAATTAACATTACGAACCCACACCATTCCTACATTACACCTGAACTTCAGCGGTTAAGTACCCCGTTGAGGACCCGAATCACGTAAGGATTAGGACTGCGCCGACTCCTTCCCGTCCTCCAGTCTCACCGGGAAGGCGTTCAGTTGAGCTTGAGAGCTGTCCTGATTGCTCCGGGCGTCTCGGAGTTCTGGAACTGGGGCAGACTGATTTCAGGAACTTTCCGAGCTCAGCGCAAATGCTAACTCCAGCCGTGTGTGGCTCGGTCGGTAACTCTTAACACGCCTGCGCTTGCTGGCGGTGCTGGAGAGCTGCCTCCCCTGACCAGGAGGGCTGTGTCGTCTCCCGTGTTTATTGCTGCGTGCTGCAGTTCCTAATGCCTTGTCTCTCTTCTCTTCCATGTGGCTGCATCTCCTGCTGAACTCAGAACTCCCAGCGGAAGAAGGTATGAAAGATTTGAACCTTGAGCGGTGATATCAGTTGTAAGTGAGAGCGTAGCCGACCACCCTGAGCCTGGCTCCTCCATTCACTACGATCGTGGCCGACCCTGGGCTCCAGCTCCATTTTGCCACCTGATCCCCATACCTCTTGAGGCCCCGAGACACCGACAATCTGTCTGTCCCAGCCTTAAATGTGTTCAGCGATGGAGCGTCCGCGACCCCCTGGGGAAGGGATTTCCGAAGATTCCCAACGCTTTTGAGTCAAGAAATTTCTCCTCATTTCAGTCCTAAACGATTGGCCCCCTTATCCTGAGACTCTGCACCCCCCCCACCGTGTCTTAGATTCCGCCCCCCCAGCCAGCGGGAGCAATCTCCCAGCGTCCACCCTATCAAACCCCCTCAGAATGTTGTAGCTTTGAAGGAGATTTGCTCTCATTAATCCCTACAAGCAATTCAGCCCCTCCCTGGAGACTACACAGGGACAGGAGGAGACCCCCATTCAGCCCCCCCTCCTCGAGCCTGTTACACAGGGAACAGGAGGAGGCCCCATTCAGCCCCCCCTCCTCAAGCCTGTTACACAGGGAACAGGAGGAGGCCCCATTCAGCCCCCTCCTCGAGCCTGTTACACAGGAACAGGAGGAGGCCCCATTCAGCCCCTCGAGCCTGTTACACAGGAACAGGAGGAGGCCCCATTCAGCCCCTCGAGCCTGTTACACAGGAACAGGAGGAGGCCCCATTCAGCCCCCTCCTCGAGCCTGTTACACAGGGACAGGAGGAGGCCCCATTCAGCCCCCTCCTCAAGCCTGTTACACAGGGAACAGGAGGAGGCCCCATTCAGCCCCCTCCTCGAGCCTGTTACACAGGAACAGGAGGAGGCCCCATTCAGCCCCTCGAGCCTGTTACACAGGAACAGGAGGAGGCCCCATTCAGCCCCTCGAGCCTGTTACACAGGAACAGGAGGAGGCCCCATTCAGCCCCTCGAGCCTGTTACACAGGAACAGGAGGAGGCCCCATTCAGCCCCTCGAGCCTGTTACACAGGGACAGGAGGAGGCCCCATTCAGCCCCTTCCTCGAGCCTGTTACACAGTAACAGGAGGAGGCCCCATTCAGCCCCCCCTCCTCGAGCCTGTTACACAGGAACAGGAGGAGGCCCCATTCAGCCCCCTCCTCGAGCCTGTTACACAGGGACAGGAGGAGGCCCCATTCAGCCCCCTCCTCGAGCCTGTTACACAGGGAACAGGAGGAGGCCCCATTCAGCCCCCCACTCCTCGAGCCTGTTACACAGGAACAGGAGGAGGCCCCATTCAGCCCCCCACTCCTCGAGCCTGTTGCACAGGAACAGGAGGAGGCCCCATTCAGCCCCCTCCTCGAGCCTGTTACACAGGGACAGGAGGAGGCCCCATTCAGCACCTCGAGTCTGTTACACAGGGACAGGAGGAGGCCCCATTCAGCCCCCCCTCCTCGAGCCTGTTGCACAGGAACAGGAGGAGGCCCCATTCAGCCCCCTCCTCAAGCCTGTTACACAGGAACAGGAGGAGGCCCCATTTAGCCCCCTCCTCGAGCCTGTTACACAGGAACAGGAGGAGGCCCCATTCATCCCCCCCTCCTCGAGTCTGTTACACAGGGACAGGAGGAGGCCCCATTCAGCCCCCTCCTCGAGCCTGTTACACAGGGACAGGAGGAAGCCCCATTCAGCACCTCCCTCCTCGAGCCTGTTACACAGGGACAGGAGGAGGCCCCATTCAGCCCCGTCCTCGAGCCTGTTACACAGGGACAGGAGGAGGCCCCATTCAGCCCCTCGAGCCTGTTACACAGGGAACAGGAGGAGGCCCCATTCAGCGCCCCCCTCCTCGAGCCTGTTACACAGGAACAGGAGGAGGCCCCATTCAGCCCCCCCTCCTCGAGCCTGTTGCACAGGAACAGGAGGAGGCCCCATTCAGCCCCCTCCTCGAGCCTGTTACACAGGGACAGGAGGAGGCCCCATTCAGCACCTCGAGTCTGTTACACAGGGACAGGAGGAGGCCCCATTCAGCCCCCCCTCCTCGAGCCTGTTGCACAGGAACAGGAGGAGGCCCCATTCAGCCCCCTCCTCAAGCCTGTTACACAGGAACAGGAGGAGGCCCCATTCAGCCCCGTCCTCGAGCCTGTTACACAGGAACAGGAGGAGGCCCCATTCAGCCCCCTCCTCGAGCCTGTGACACAGGGACAGGAGGAGGCCCCATTCAGCCCCCCCTCCTCGAGCCTGTTACACAGGAACAGGAGGAGGCCCCATTCAGCCCCCCTCCTCCTCGAGCCTGTTACACAGGGACAGGAGGAGGCCCCATTCAGCCCCCTCCTCGAGCCTGTTACACAGGGACAGGAGGAGGCCCTATTCAGCCCCCTCCTCGAGCCTGTTACACAGGGACAGGAGGAGGCCCCATTCATGCCCCCTCCTTGAGCCTGTTACACAGGAACAGGAGAAGGCCCCATTCAGCCCCCTCGAGCCTGTTACACAGGAACAGGAGGAGGCCCCATTCAGCCCCCCCCTCCTCGAGCCTGTTACACAGGAACAGGAGGGGGCCCCATTCATCCCCCCTCCTCGAGCCTGTGACACAGCAACAGGAGGAGGCCCCATTCAAGCCCCCCTCCTCGAGCCTGTTACACAGGGACTGGAGGAGGCCCCATTCAGCCCCCTCCTCGAGCCTGTGACACAGGAACAGGAGGAGGCCCCATTCAGCCCTCCTCCTCCTCGTGCTTGTTACACAGGAACAGGAGGAGGCCCCATTCAGCCCCCCCCTCCTCGAGCCTGTTACACAGGAACAGGAGGAGGCCCCATTCAGCCCCCTCCTCGAGCCTGTTACACAGGGACAGGAGGAGGCCCCATTCAGCACCTCGAGTCTGTTACACAGGGACAGGAGGAGGCCCCATTCAGCACCCCCTCCTCGAGCCTGTTGCACAGGAACAGGAGGAGGCCCCATTCAGCCCCCTCCTCAAGCCTGTTACACAGGAACAGGAGGAGGCCCCATTCAGCCCCCTCCTCGAGCCTGTTACACAGGAACAGGAGGAGGCCCCATTCATCCCCCCCTCCTCGAGTCTGTTACACAGGGACAGGAGGAGGCCCCATTCAGCCCCCTCCTCGAGCCTGTTACACAGGGACAGGAGGAAGCCCCATTCAGCACCTCCCTCCTCGAGCCTGTTACACAGGGACAGGAGGAGGCCCCATTCAGCCCCGTCCTCGAGCCTGTTACACAGGGACAGGAGGAGGCCCCATTCAGCCCCTCGAGCCTGTTACACAGGGAACAGGAGGAGGCCCCATTCAGCGCCCCCCTCCTCGAGCCTGTTACACAGGAACAGGAGGAGGCCCCATTCAGCCCCTCGAGCCTGTTACACAGGGACAGGAGGAGGCCCCATTCAGCGCCCCCCTCGAGCCTGTTACACAGGGACAGGATTAGGCCCCATTCAGCCCCTTCCTCGAGCCTGTTACACAGTAACAGGAGGAGGCCCCATTCAGCCCCCCATCCTCGAGCCTGTTACACAGGAACAGGAGGAGGCCCCATTCATCCCCCCCCTCCTCGAGTCTGTTACACAGGGACAGGAGGAGGCCCCATTCAGCCCCCTCCTCGAGCCTGTTACACAGGAACAGGAGGAGGCCCCGTTCAGCCCCATCCTCGAGCCTGTTACACAGGAACAGGAGGAGGCCCCATTCAGCCCCCTCCTCGAGCCTGTTACACAGGAACAGGAGGAGGCCCCATTCAGCCCCCCTCTTCAAGCCTGTTACACAGGAACAGGAGGAGGCCCCATTCAGCCCCTCGAGCCTGTTACACAGGAACAGGAGGAGACCCCATTCAGCCCCCTCCTCGAGCCTGTTACACAGGAACAGGAGGAGGCCCCATTCAGCCCCCCCTCCTCGAGCCTGTTACACAGGAACAGGAGGAGGCCCCATTCAACCCCCCCTCCTCAATACTGTTACACAGGAACAGGAGGAGGCCCCATTCAGCCCCCTATCGAGCCTGTTACACAGGAACAGGAGGAGGCCCCATTCAGCCCCCCCTCCTCGAGCCTGTTACACAGGAACAGGAGGAGGCCCCATTCAGCCCCCTCCTCGAAGCTGTTACACAGGGACAGGAGGAGCCCCATTCAGCCCCCTCCTCGAGCCTGTGACACAGGGACAGGAGGAGGCCCCATTCAGCCCCCTCCTCGAGCCTGTTACACAGGAACAGGAGGAGGCCCCATTCAGCCCCCCCTCCTCGAGCCTGTTACACAGGGACAGGAGGAAGCCCCATTCAGCACCCCCCTCCTCGAGCCTGTTACACAGGAACCGGAGGAGGCCCCATTCATCCCCCCCTCCTCGAGTCTGTTACACAGGGACAGGAGGAGGCCCCATTCAGCCCCCCCTCCTCGAGCCTGTTACACAGGGACAGGAGGAAGCCCCATTCAGCACCCCCCTCCTCGAGCCTGTTACACAGGAACAGGAGGAGGCCCCATTCATCCCCCTCCTCGAGCCTGTTACACAGGGACAGGAGGAGGCCCCATTCAGCCCCCTCCTCGAGCCTGTTACACAGGAACAGGAGGAGGCTCCATTCAGCCCCCCTCCTCCTCGAGCCTGTTACACAGGAACAGGAGGAGGCCCCATTCAGCCCCGTCCTCGAGCCTGTTACACAGGGACAGGAGGAGGCCCCATTCAGCCCCTCGAGCCTGTTACACAGGAACAGGAGGAGGCCCCATTCAGCCCCCTCCTCGAGCCTGTGACACAGGGACAGGAGGAGGCCCATTCAGCCCCCCCTCCTCGAGCCTGTTACACAGGAACAGGAGGAGGCCCCATTCAGCCCCCCTCCTCCTCGAGCCTGTTACACAGGAACAGGAGGAGGCCCCATTCAGCCCCCCTCCTCCTCGAGCCTGTTACACAGGGATAGGAGGAGGCCCCATTCAGCCCCCTCCTCGAGCCTGTTACACAGGGACAGGAGAAGGCCCCATTCAGCCCCCTTGAGCCTGTTACACAGGGACAGGAGGAGGCCCCATTCAGCCCCCCCTCCTCGAGCCTGTTACACAGGAACAGGAGGGGGCCCCATTCATCCCCCCCTCCTCGAGCCTGTTACACAGCAACAGGAGGAGGCCCCATTCAACCCCCCCTCCTCGAGCCTGTTACACAGGGACAGGAGGAGGCCCCATTCAGCCCCCCTCCTCCTCGAGCCTGTTACACAGGAACAGGAGGAGGCCCCATTCAGCCCCCTCCTCGAGCCTGTGACACAGGGACAGGAGGAAGCCCCATTCAGCACCTCCCTCCTCGAGCCTGTTACACAGGGACAGGAGGAGGCCCCATTCAGCCCCGTCCTCGAGCCTGTTACACAGGGACAGGAGGAGGCCCCATTCAGCCCCTCGAGCCTGTTACACAGGGAACAGGAGGAGGCCCCATTCAGCGCCCCCCTCCTCGAGCCTGTTACACAGGAACAGGAGGAGGCCCCATTCAGCCCCCCCTCCTCGAGCCTGTTGCACAGGAACAGGAGGAGGCCCCATTCAGCCCCCTCCTCGAGCCTGTTACACAGGGACAGGAGGAGGCCCCATTCAGCACCTCGAGTCTGTTACACAGGGACAGGAGGAGGCCCCATTCAGCCCCCCCTCCTCGAGCCTGTTGCACAGGAACAGGAGGAGGCCCCATTCAGCCCCCTCCTCAAGCCTGTTACACAGGAACAGGAGGAGGCCCCATTCAGCCCCGTCCTCGAGCCTGTTACACAGGAACAGGAGGAGGCCCCATTCAGCCCCCTCCTCGAGCCTGTGACACAGGGACAGGAGGAGGCCCCATTCAGCCCCCCCTCCTCGAGCCTGTTACACAGGAACAGGAGGAGGCCCCATTCAGCCCCCCTCCTCCTCGAGCCTGTTACACAGGGACAGGAGGAGGCCCCATTCAGCCCCCTCCTCGAGCCTGTTACACAGGGACAGGAGGAGGCCCTATTCAGCCCCCTCCTCGAGCCTGTTACACAGGGACAGGAGGAGGCCCCATTCATGCCCCCTCCTTGAGCCTGTTACACAGGAACAGGAGAAGGCCCCATTCAGCCCCCTCGAGCCTGTTACACAGGAACAGGAGGAGGCCCCATTCAGCCCCCCCTCCTCGAGCCTGTTACACAGGAACAGGAGGGGGCCCCATTCATCCCCCCTCCTCGAGCCTGTGACACAGCAACAGGAGGAGGCCCCATTCAAGCCCCCCTCCTCGAGCCTGTTACACAGGGACTGGAGGAGGCCCCATTCAGCCCCCTCCTCGAGCCTGTGACACAGGAACAGGAGGAGGCCCCATTCAGCCCTCCTCCTCCTCGTGCTTGTTACACAGGAACAGGAGGAGGCCCCATTCAGCCCCCCCCTCCTCGAGCCTGTTACACAGGAACAGGAGGAGGCCCCATTCAGCCCCCTCCTCGAGCCTGTTACACAGGGACAGGAGGAGGCCCCATTCAGCACCTCGAGTCTGTTACACAGGGACAGGAGGAGGCCCCATTCAGCACCCCCTCCTCGAGCCTGTTGCACAGGAACAGGAGGAGGCCCCATTCAGCCCCCTCCTCAAGCCTGTTACACAGGAACAGGAGGAGGCCCCATTCAGCCCCCTCCTCGAGCCTGTTACACAGGAACAGGAGGAGGCCCCATTCATCCCCCCCTCCTCGAGTCTGTTACACAGGGACAGGAGGAGGCCCCATTCAGCCCCCTCCTCGAGCCTGTTACACAGGGACAGGAGGAAGCCCCATTCAGCACCTCCCTCCTCGAGCCTGTTACACAGGGACAGGAGGAGGCCCCATTCAGCCCCGTCCTCGAGCCTGTTACACAGGGACAGGAGGAGGCCCCATTCAGCCCCTCGAGCCTGTTACACAGGGAACAGGAGGAGGCCCCATTCAGCGCCCCCCTCCTCGAGCCTGTTACACAGGAACAGGAGGAGGCCCCATTCAGCCCCTCGAGCCTGTTACACAGGGACAGGAGGAGGCCCCATTCAGCGCCCCCCTCGAGCCTGTTACACAGGGACAGGATTAGGCCCCATTCAGCCCCTTCCTCGAGCCTGTTACACAGTAACAGGAGGAGGCCCCATTCAGCCCCCCATCCTCGAGCCTGTTACACAGGAACAGGAGGAGGCCCCATTCATCCCCCCCTCCTCGAGTCTGTTACACAGGGACAGGAGGAGGCCCCATTCAGCCCCCTCCTCGAGCCTGTTACACAGGAACAGGAGGAGGCCCCGTTCAGCCCCATCCTCGAGCCTGTTACACAGGAACAGGAGGAGGCCCCATTCAGCCCCCTCCTCGAGCCTGTTACACAGGAACAGGAGGAGGCCCCATTCAGCCCCCCTCTTCAAGCCTGTTACACAGGAACAGGAGGAGGCCCCATTCAGCCCCTCGAGCCTGTTACACAGGAACAGGAGGAGACCCCATTCAGCCCCCTCCTCGAGCCTGTTACACAGGAACAGGAGGAGGCCCCATTCAGCCCCCCCTCCTCGAGCCTGTTACACAGGAACAGGAGGAGGCCCCATTCAACCCCCCCTCCTCAAGACTGTTACACAGGAACAGGAGGAGGCCCCATTCAGCCCCCTCCTCGAGCCTGTTACACAGGAACAGGAGGAGGCCCCATTCAGCCCCCCCTCCTCGAGCCTGTTACACAGGAACAGGAGGAGGCCCCATTCAGCCCCCTCCTCGAAGCTGTTACACAGGGACAGGAGGAGCCCCATTCAGCCCCCTCCTCGAGCCTGTGACACAGGGACAGGAGGAGGCCCCATTCAGCCCCCTCCTCGAGCCTGTTACACAGGAACAGGAGGAGGCCCCATTCAGCCCCCCCTCCTCGAGCCTGTTACACAGGGACAGGAGGAAGCCCCATTCAGCACCCCCCTCCTCGAGCCTGTTACACAGGAACCGGAGGAGGCCCCATTCATCCCCCCCTCCTCGAGTCTGTTACACAGGGACAGGAGGAGGCCCCATTCAGCCCCCCCTCCTCGAGCCTGTTACACAGGGACAGGAGGAAGCCCCATTCAGCACCCCCCTCCTCGAGCCTGTTACACAGGAACAGGAGGAGGCCCCATTCATCCCCCTCCTCGAGCCTGTTACACAGGGACAGGAGGAGGCCCCATTCAGCCCCCTCCTCGAGCCTGTTACACAGGAACAGGAGGAGGCTCCATTCAGCCCCCCTCCTCCTCGAGCCTGTTACACAGGAACAGGAGGAGGCCCCATTCAGCCCCGTCCTCGAGCCTGTTACACAGGGACAGGAGGAGGCCCCATTCAGCCCCTCGAGCCTGTTACACAGGAACAGGAGGAGGCCCCATTCAGCCCCCTCCTCGAGCCTGTGACACAGGGACAGGAGGAGGCCCATTCAGCCCCCCCTCCTCGAGCCTGTTACACAGGAACAGGAGGAGGCCCCATTCAGCCCCCCTCCTCCTCGAGCCTGTTACACAGGAACAGGAGGAGGCCCCATTCAGCCCCCCTCCTCCTCGAGCCTGTTACACAGGGATAGGAGGAGGCCCCATTCAGCCCCCTCCTCGAGCCTGTTACACAGGGACAGGAGAAGGCCCCATTCAGCCCCCTTGAGCCTGTTACACAGGGACAGGAGGAGGCCCCATTCAGCCCCCCCTCCTCGAGCCTGTTACACAGGAACAGGAGGGGGCCCCATTCATCCCCCCCTCCTCGAGCCTGTTACACAGCAACAGGAGGAGGCCCCATTCAACCCCCCCTCCTCGAGCCTGTTACACAGGGACAGGAGGAGGCCCCATTCAGCCCCCCTCCTCCTCGAGCCTGTTACACAGGAACAGGAGGAGGCCCCATTCAGCCCCCTCCTCGAGCCTGTGACACAGGAACAGGAGGAGGCCCCATTCAGCCCTCCTCCTCCTCGTGCTTGTTACACAGGAACAGGAGGAGGCCCCATTCAGCCCCCCTCCTCGAGCCTGTTACACAGGGACAGGAGGTGGCCCCATTCATGCCCCCTCCTTGAGCCTGTTACACAGGAACAGGAGGAGGCCCCATTCATCCCCCCCCTCTTCGAACCTGTTACACAGGAACAGGAGGAGGCCCCATTCAACCCCCCCTCCTCGAGTCTGTTACACAGGAACAGGAGGAGGCCCCATTCAGCCCCCTCCTCGAGCCTGTTACACAGGAACAGGAGGAGGCTCCATTCAGCCCCTCGAGCCTGTTACACAGTCTGCAGTTGCTTGGTTATGTTGAGACTGTTTCGGACTGGGGTCGAGATATTTTGGGATCCTGAGGGGTTTGAGGGGTATGGGGGTTAGCGGAGTTCAGGTAGAAGGTCAGCTGCTCTCTTCTTGAATGGCGCAGCAGGCTCGAGGGGCTGAATATCTCCCCCGCAACCACCCTTTCGGACCTGATGGCTTCACACTAGCCTTTGGCTGCCCCACGTTTGCCTTCCTTGATCCCAAGGCCTTCTGGACATCTGGCTCGCTGCCCGGGGTGTTGCCATCAGGCTCCTGGCACCTGCCAAGGTGCCTGCTAGGCTGGGTGGCAGTGACCTGAGCAGCTTCCCCCTCTGTGGTGGTTGCTGAGCGTCGCCAACGCTTCCCCAACCCCCAACACCCCCCCCCCAACCCACCTTTGCCCCCTCTGCAGTCACTGACCAGTGACCCCCCCTCCCCCCCCCACCCCCACCAACCTCCTCTCACCAAGGAACAAGGGCAGCTTTCCCAGGCCTCCAGCTCCTCGATCGCCAAGCGGACTCCCCATCGAAACCCCTTGGAGGGAGGGAGGGAGGAGGAGGGGAGTGCGCCCCTCTCACCTCACCCCACCCCACCTCACCTCTGCTTTCAGATGTGCCCCTGGGAAGGCGGGAGAGGGATGTCTGCTTTTATTTACCCTTTGGCGGGATGTGGGCCGTCGCTGGCTGCTCACCACCCCCCCCCCCCCCCCCCCCAATTGCCCTTGAGCTGGGTGGCTGGCTCAGCCACTTCAGAGGGGCGGTTATTGTTGTGGGTCTGGAGTCCACGTGTAGGCCGGACTGGGTAAGGACGGCCAGTCCCCCTCCCCCTTAAAGGGGCGTTCGCAAAGCAGGCGGTTTCTGAAGCGGTGTCACGGTGACCGTGACTGAGACCAACTTCGTCTCTCTATCTATCTCTCTCTCTCTATCTATATATCTCTCTCTCTCTATCTATCGCCCTCTCTATTTATCTGTCTCGCTCTCTATCTGTCTCGCGCTCTCTATCTGTCTCGCGCTCTCTGTCTGTCTCGCGCGCTCCCTGTCTGTCTCGCGCGCTCCCTGTCTGTCTCGCGCGCTCCCTGTCTGTCTCGCGCGCTCCCTGTCTGTCTCGCGCGCTCCCTGTCTGTCTCGCGCGCTCCCTGTCTGTCTCGCGCGCTCCCTGTCTGTCTCGCGCGCTCCCTGTCTGTCTCGCGCGCTCCCTGTCTGTCTCGCGCGCTCCCTGTCTGTCTCGCGCGCTCCCTGTCTGTCTCGCGCGCTCCCTGTCTGTCTCGCGCGCTCCCTGTCTGTCTCGCGCGCTCCCTGTCTGTCTCGCGCGCTCCCTGTCTGTCTCGCGCG
>JANJGN010003491.1:0-22500 GCA_026770705.1 Isurus oxyrinchus | reverse complement strand
GCTCTCTCTATCTATCTCTCCCTCTATCTCTCTCGCTCTCTCTCGCTCTCTCTCTCTCCCTCTCTCTCTCTCTAACCCAGAGGCCACAGGACAGTGATCAGGAGCAGGAGCCCTGGCTGATTTTCCCCTTTCTCCCTCTCACCCAGGGGTCACTGGACATTAATAAAAACGGAAAATGCAGGAAGAACACCCCAGCATCTGTGGAGAGAGAAACAGAGTTAGCGTTTCGAGTATGTAGGACCCTCCAACAGGGCTAAAGGGAAGTAGAAATCTGATGAAATGTATACTGTTGGCAGTGGGTGGAGCAGGTGAAGCTGGACAGAAGGCCAGCGATAGGTGGGGGCTAAGGAGAGATTGGCCAAGTCTTCATGTATTATAGGACAAATGGGGTGTTAATGGTAGTGGCCAGGTCCTTCCGGGCTCAACAACTTCAGACCATGAACTAACTCTCCTCCATCTCCTCATCCCCCTTTTTAACCCCCTTTTTTCAAATTTACTTACTTTTTTATCCACTTAGTTTCATTTTTATTAATTGATTTATCCCCCTTTTTATCCCTTTTTCCATCCTTTCTCCCCAACCACCCCACCCCCACCCCCCACAAGGGCCGTCTGTCACTGGTTCATGTCGTTCTTTGACACGGTGCTGACCCTTGTCCTGCTATGATCACATTCTGCTTTCTTACCTTGATGCCGCTATCAGCACCTCCTCTAGTCCTTAACCACCACCATTAATACCCCCTTTGTCCTTTTGTTCATGACATCTTCAATCTCTCCTTGGCCCCCACCTATCACTGGCCGTCTATCCAGCTTCACCTGGTCCACCCACCCATCCCCCCCACCTGAAACAGTATAAAATTCATCAGATTTCTACTTCCATTTAGCTCTGAAGAAGGGTCATACGGACTCAAAATATTAACTCTGTTTCTTTCCCCGCAGATGTCGGATCTGCTGTGTTTTTCCAGCACTTTCTGTTTTTATTTCAGGTTTCCAGCATCTGCAGTATTTTGCTTCGATCACTGGACAGTGATCAGGAGCAGGAACTCTGGCTGATTTCCCCTCTCTCTCTCTCTAACCCAGGGATCACTGGACATTGATCAGGAGCAGGAACCCTGGCTGATTTCCCCTCTCTCTCTAACCCAGGGATCACTGGATATTGATCAGGAGCAGGAACCCTGGCTGATTTCCCCTCTCTCTCTAACCCAGGGATCACTGGACAGTGATCAGGAGCAGGAACCCTGGCTGATTTCCCCTCTCTCTCTAACCCAGGGATCACTGGACAGTGATCAGGAGCAGGAGCCCTGGTCGATTGCCCCTCTCTCTCTTTCTAACCCAGGGATCACTGGACAGTGATCAGGAGCAGGAACCCTGGCTGATTTCCCCCCTCTCTCTCTCTAACCCAGGGATCACTGGACAGTGATCAGGAGCAGGAACCCTGGCTGATTTCCCCTCTCTCTCTCTAACCCAGGGATCACTGGACAGTGATCAGGAGCAGGAACCCTGGCTGATTTCCCCTCTCTCTCTCTCTAACCCAGGGATCACTGGACAGGGATCAGGAGCAGGAACCCTGGCTGATTTCCCCTCTCTCTCTCTCTCTAACCCAGGGATCATTGGACAGTGATCGGGAGCAGGAACCCTGGCTGATTTCCCCTCTCTCTCTCTTTCTAACCCAGGGATCACTGGACAGTGATCGGGAGCAGGAACCCTGGCTGATTTCCCCTCTCTCTCTCTAACCCAGTAATCACTGGGCAGTGATCAGGAGCAGGAACCCTGGCTGATTTCTCCTCTCTCTCTAACCCAGGGATCACTGGGCGGGGATCGGGAGCAGGAACCCTGGCCGATTTCCCCTCTCTCTCTCTCTCTAACCCAGGGGTCACTGGACAGCGATCGGGAGCAGGAACCCTGGCCGATTTCCTCTCTCTCTCTCTAACCCAGGGATCACTGGACAGTGGTCAGGAGCAGGAACCCTGGCTGATTTCCCCTCTCTCTCTCTAACCCAGGGATCACTGGACAGTGATCAGGAGCAGGAACCCTGGCTGATTTCCCCTCTCTCTCTCTCTCTAACCCAGGGATCACTGGACAGTGATCGGGAGCAGGAACCCTGGCTGATTTCCTTTCTCTGCGGTAATATGTATTTCTGTGCAGTCTGACCAGCCCTTTCACCTGGCCATTTGCTTCTGTGGTTCTGGTTCTGATTGCTTCAATTGATGAGTATCGACAGCTTTGCTTCTATGTGGTAATGGGTTGCTCTCTCTCTCTCTCTCTTTCTCTCCCCCCTCTCACCCTCCAATCTCTCTGGCCCCCCCACCTTACCTCTCTCCCCCCACCTTACCTCTCTCACCCCATCATACACCCCCACCCCCCCCACCACCGTCTCTCTCCCCTGCTCTCTCTCCAGGAAAGTCTCTCTGGTCTCTGGTACTCGATCAGTTTGAAGATTTACTGGTGCGGATATTACTGCTTGCGGCCTGCATCTCATTTGTAAGTACATTAATCATTTTAGTTCAACTCTTTTGGGCTCTGTATCTAGCCAACTCGAACGCTGCTCGTCATAGTGCCAGTAAGGCACAGGAGGCCTTTCAGCCCATTGAGTTCATGCTGGCTCTTTGCAGAGCACCCCAGTCAGTCCCATTACCCTGCTCTCTCCCCATAGCCCTGCAGCTGTATTTTTCAGAAGCGCTATGAGGTGGCATGTGATGTGAGCCGGGCGGACTGAATCCACAAGGGAAACTTGGCCATTCCATCACAACGGTTTTGTATTTATTACGAGAAAATTTGTGCACTGAATTCAGAAATAATAAGCCCACTAACACCTTTAGAGATTAAAAAATTAGATTAAAACATTTATTAACCAAAAGATTCCATGCGCTTTCATAAGAGTACAGTTGCTTAATACTATAATAAATCCCAAAACTCCCAATTAACCTGACTCCCAACCACACACCCTCTTTAAGGCAACAGTCAGAAATCGATTTTAAATCTAGATAGGCAAACCAGCAAGGTTACCACAGCACCCACTCAGCAGTGGAATTCCGAAGGCTTTTTAACACAGCTTTAGTTACTGGACGCAGTAGACTTCTGCAAAAGCAGCTAAAGGCTTCTCCCAAGTCTGTCATACCGTACCTTTCAGGATTTTACATGGGCCCCCCCCCACCTCGCCCCCCCCAACAACAGAACCTTCCATCCTTCTTTATATACGTTTCTCTCTCTTTAATCCGTAAATTACATTTTTCGGTATGCCTTTGGAAATTTACTTGTCCCGTAATATAAAAATCTTTCCTGTTGCCAATATGGTGGGTATCGATTGGGAAGCATCAACATACTGCCTGGCCCTGCTTATCTTGTTGGCTGGTAACATCCGATCATCCCTTTGAAGCCCAAACAGCCCCTTTGCTTATGGAAAAGTGCACACTTCCATCGGGGCACTGCATGTTAAGCCCACATCATTAGCATGTCAAATGCCTTTTACCCCTAACTCCTTTTGATCATTACAAGCTTGCAGTCTGCCTGACTCGAATTCAGTTCAATCACACAGACAGAACAAGCGACACTCACACCCGTCAACCTACTTTACAATAACTCACGGTGATATCAGGAGAGAATAAGTTGTTTTCTCATGAGACAATGGTCCGTCCAATTTGCTTCTGAGATCCACGTTCACTGCCTTCGCATCCCACTACCCCACCCCCACCCCCCACCCCCCACCCCCACCCCCCCCCCCCCCCGCCCCCACCCCCCGCCGCCAACTCATCCACTGTGGGCAGTGAGTTCCCGCTCATTACCACTCGCTGTGGGGAGGAAAGCTTATCCTCGCATTCTCCACCCTTACCCCCCCCCCCTCCCCACCCCGCCCCCCCCCACCCCGCCCCCCCCACACGATTTCTTGCCCAAAGTCTTCAATCTTTCTCCTTTACTCCTTGAACCATCAGTTAACGGGAACAGCTTCTCCTTGTCGACCTGATCCAAACCTGTCACCGTCTTCTCCGAATCTCCCCTCAATCCACATTGCTCCAAGGAGAGCGGCTCCTAACCTCCCTGAACTCACCTGGTAGCTGAAATCCCACAGGCTGCAACCATGCTAGTAAACCCACGATGCACTTCAGCAACAGCGGGCGGATCGGACTGTTCTCCTCGGAGACGGGAAGTCTGAGAGGAGATTTGACCGAGGTGTTCAAAACCATGAGGGGTCTGGACAGAGTCGATAGGGAGAAACTGTTCCCATTGGCGGAAGTGTCGATAACTAGAGGGACTCAGATTTAATGCAGGGTCAGTCGAGTGGTTAGGATCTGGAATGCTCTGTCTGAGAGTGTGGCAGAGACAGGGTCAATCGAGTGGTTAGGATCTGGAACGCACTGTCTGAGAGTGTGGTGGAGACAGGGTCAATCAAGTGGTTAGGATCTGGAACGGAATGTCTGAGAGTGTGGCAGAGACAGGGTCAATCGAGTGGTTAGTGTCTGGAACGCACTGTCTGAGAGTGTGATGGAGACAGGGTCAATTAAGTGGTTAGGATCTGGAATGCATTGTCTGAGAGTGTGGGGGAGAAAGGGTCAGTCGAGTGGTTAGGATCTGGAACGCACTGTCCGAGGGTGTGGTTGAGACAGGGTCAATCGAGTGGTTAGGGTCTGGAACGCACTATCTGAGAGTGTCGTTGACACTGGGTGAATCGAGTGGTTAGGATCTGGAACGCACTGTGAGAGTGTGGGGGAGACAGGGTCAATCGAATCGTTACGATCTAGAACGTACTGTCTGAGAGTGGTGGAGACAGGGTCAATCGAGTGGTTAGGATCTGGAACTCATTGAGAGTGTGGGGGAGACTGGGTCAATCAAGTGGTTAGGGTCTGGAACGTATTGTCTGAGAGTATGGGGGAGACAGGGTCAATCAAGTGGTTAGGATCTGGAACGCACTGTCTGAGGGTGTGGGGGAGACAGGGTCAATCGAGTGGTTAGGGTCTGGAACGCACTGTCTGACACTGTGGTGGAGATAGGGTCAATCGCATGGTTAGGATCTGGAACGTACTGTCTGAGAGTGTGGTGGAGACAGGGTCAATCGATTGGTTAGGACCTGTAATGCACTGTCTGAGAGTGTGGTGGAGACAGGGTCAATCAAGTGGTTAGGATCTGGAATGCATTGTCTGAGAGTGTGGGGGAGAAAGGGTCAGTCGAGTGGTTAGGAGCTGGAACGCACTGTCTGAGAGTGTCGTTGACACTTGGTGAATCGAGTGGTTAGGATCTGGAACGCACTGTGAGCGTATGGGGGAGACAGGGTCAATCGAATCGTTACGATTTGGAACGCACTGTCTGAGAGTATGGGGGAGACAGAGTCAATCAAGTGGTTTGGATCTGGAACGCACTGTCTGAGGGTGTGGTGGAGATAGGGTCAATCGTGTGGTTGAGATCTGCAATGCACTGTCTGAGAGTGTGGTGGACACTGGGTCAATCGAGTGGTTAGGATCTGCAACGCACTGTCTGAGAGTGTGGTGGAGACAGGGTCAATCGAGTGGTTAGGGTCTGGAACACACTGTCTGAGAGTGTGGTGGAGACAGGGTCAATCAAGTGGTTAGGATCTGGAATGCACTATCTGAGAGTGTGAGGGAGAAAGGGTCAATCGTTTCATTACGATCTGGAACGCACTGTCTGAGAGTGTGGTGGGCACTGGCTCAATCGAGTGGTTAGGATCTGGAACGCACTGTCTGAGAATGTGGTGGAGACAGGGTCAATCGAGTGGTTAGGATCTGGAACGCACAGTCTGCGAGCGTGGGGGAGACAGGATCAATCGATTGGTTAGGATCTGGAACGAACTGTCTGAGAGTGTGGTGGAGACAGGGTCAATCGAGTGGTTAGGATCTGGATCGCACAGTCTGTGAGTGTGGTGGAGACAGGGTCAATCGAATTGTTAGGATATGGAAAGCACTGTCTGAGAGTGTGATGGAGACAGGGTCAATCAAGTGGTTAGGATCTGGAATGCATTGTCTGAGAGTGTGGGGGAGAAAGGGTCAGTCGAGTGGTTAGGAGCTGGAACGCACTGAGAGAGTGTGGGGGAGACAGGGTCAATCAAGTGGTTAGGGTCTGGAATGCACTGTCTGAGAGTGTGGTGGAGATAGGGTCAATCGCATGGTTAGGATCTAGAACATACTGTCTGAGAGTGGTGGAGACAGCGTCAATCGAGTGGTTAGGATCTGGAACTCATTGGGAGTGTGGGGGAGACTGGGTCAATCAAGTGGTTAGGATCTGGAACGCACTGTCTGAGAGTGTGGTGGAGACAGTCAATCGCATGGTTAGGATCTAGCACGTACTGTCTGAGAGTGGTGGAGACAGGGTCAATCGATTGGTTAGGATCTGTAATGCACTGTCTGAGAGTGTGGATGAGACTGGATCAGTCAAATAGTTAGGATCTGGAACGCACTGTCTGAGACTGTGGGGGAGACAAGGTCAATCAAGTGGTTAGGATCTGGAACGCACTGTCTGAGAGTGTGGGGGAGATGGTCAATTGAGTGGTTTTGGAACTCTGAGAGTGTGGTGGAGACAGGGTCAATGAAGTTGTTAGGGTCTGGAATGCACTGTCTGAGAGTGTGATGGAGACAGGGTCAATTGAGTGGTTAGGATCTGGAATGCACTGTCTGAGAGTGTGGGGGAGAAAGGGTCAGTCGAGTGGTTAGGATCTGGAACGCACCGTCTGAGAGTGTGGTGGAGACAGAGTCAATCGAGTGGTTAGGGTCTGGAACACACTGTCTGAGAGTGTGGGGGAGACAGGGTCAATTGAGTGGTTAGGATCTGGAACGCACTGTCTGAGAGTGTTGGGGAGATGGTCAATTGAGTGGTTTTGGAACTCTCTGAGAGTGTGGTGGAGACAGGGTCAATGGAGTGGTTAGGGTCTGGAACACACAGTCTGAGAGTGTGGGGGAGGCAGGGTCAATTGAGGAGTTAGCATCTGGAACGCACTGTCTGAGAGTGTGGTGGAGTCAGGGTCAATCGAGTGTTTAGGATCTGGAACGCACAGTCTGAGAGTGTGGGGGAGACAGTGTCAATCGAATGGTTAGGATCTGGAATGCACTGTCTGAGAGTGTGGTGGAGATAGGGTCAATCGCGTGGTTAGGATCTATACCGTACTGTGTGAGAGTGGTAGAGACAGGGTCAATCGAGTAGTTAGGATCTGGAATGCACTGTCTGAGAGTGTAGGGGAGACAGGGTCAATCAAGTGGTTAGGGTCTGGAACGCACTGTCTGAGAGTGTGGTGGACTCTGGCTCAATCGAGTGGTTAGGATCTGGAATGCACTGTCTGAGAGTGTAGGGGAGACAGGGTCAGTCAAGTGGTTAGGGTCTGGAACGCACTGTCTGAGAGTGTGGTGGAGACAGGGTCAGTCGAGTGGTTAGGATCTGGAACACACTGTCTGAGAGTGTTGGGGAGACAGTCAATCGAGTGGTTAGGATCTGGGGGGCACTGTCTGAGAGTGTAGAGACAGGGTCAATCGAATGGTTAGGATCGGCAACGCACTGTCTGAGGGTGTGGGTGAGACAGGGTCAGTCGAGTGGTTAGCAACTGGAATGCACTGTCTGAGAGTGTGGTGGAAGCAGGGTCAATTGAGTGGTTAGGATCTGGAACACACTGAGGGTGAGGGGGAGACAGGGTCAATTGAGTGGTTAGGATCTGGAGCGTACTGTCTGAGAGTGCAGGGGAGCAGCGATCAATCGCGTGCTTAAGATCTGGAATGCACTGTCTGAGAGTGCTGGGGAGACAGGGTCAATGGAGTGGTTAGGATCTGGAATGCACTCTGTGAGAGTGTCGTTGACACTCGGTGAATCGAGTGGTTAAGATCTGGAACGCCCTGTCTGTGAGTGTGGTGGAGACAGGCTCAATCGAGTGGTTAGGATCTGGAATGCACTGTCTGAGACTGTGGTGGAGACAGGCTCAATCGAGTGGTTAGGATGTGGAACGCACTGTCTGAGAGTGTGGTGGAAACAGGGTCAATCAAGTGGTTAGGATCTGGAATGCACTGTCTGAGACTGTGGGGTAGACAATATCAATCGAGTGATTAGGAACTGGAACGCATTGTCTGAGAGTGTGGTGGAGATAGGGTCAATCGCGTGGTTAGGATCTGGAACGCACTGTCTGAGAGTGTGGTGGGCACTGGCTCAGTCGAGTGGTTAGGATCTGGAATGCGCTGTCTGAGAGTGTGGTGGAGACAGGGTCAATCGAGTGGTTAGGGTCTGGAATGCACTGTCTGAGAGTGTGGTGGAGACAGGATCAATCGAGTTGTTAGGATGTGGAATGCACTGTCTGAGAGTGTGGTGGAGACAGGGTCAATCGAGTGGTTAGGATCTGGAACACACAGAGTGTGGGGGAGACAGTAAGTCGAGTGGTTGGGATCTGGAACGCACCGTCTGAGAGTGTAGGGACAGGGTCAATCGAATGGTTAGGATCAGCAACGCACGGTCTGATAATGTGGGGGAGACAGGGTCTGTCGACTGGTTAGGGTCTGGAACGCACTGAGAACGTGGTGGAGACATGGTCAATCGAGTGGTTAGGATCTGGAACACACTGTCTGAGAGTGTGGGGGAGACAGGATGAATCGAGTGGTTAGGATCTGGAACACACAGAGTGTGGGGGAGACAGTCAGTCGAGTGGTTGGGATCTGGAACGCACCGTCTGAGAGTGTAGGGACAGGGTCAATCGAATGGTTAGGATCAGCAACGCACGGTCTGAGGGTGTGGGGGAGACAGGGTCTGTCGAGTGGGTAGGGTCTGGAACGCACTGTCTGAGAGTGTGGGGGAGACAGGATGAATCGAGTGGTTAGGATCTGGAACACACAGAGTGTGGGGGAGACAGTCAGTCGAGTGGTTGGGATCTGGAACGCACCGTCTGAGAGTGTAGGGACAGGGTCAATCGAATGGTTAGGATCAGCAACGCACGGTCTGAGGGTGTGGGGGAGACAGGGTCTGTCGAGTGGGTAGGGTCTGGAACGCACTATCTGAGAACGTGGTGGAGACATGGTCAATCGAGTGGTTAGGATCTGGAACACACTGTCTGAGAGAGTGGGGGAGACAGGATCAATCGAGTGGTTAGGATCTGGAAGGCACTGTCTGAGAGTATGGTGGAGACAGTGTCAATCGAGTGGTTAGGATCTGGAATGCACTGTCTGAGAGTGTGAGGGAGACAGGGTCAATCGAGTGTTTAGGATCTGGAATGCACAGAGTGTGGTGGAAGCAGGGTCAGTTGAGTGGTTAGGATCTGGAGCGCACTGTCTGAGAGTGTGATGGAGACTGGGTCAATTAAGTGGTTAGTATCTGTAACACACTGAGGGTGACGGGGAGACAGGGTCAGTCGAGTGGTTAGGATCTGGGACGTACTGTCTGAGAGTGCAGGGGAGCAGCGGTCAATCGAGTGTTTAGGATCTGGAACGCACTGTCTGAGACTGTGGGGGAGACTGGGTCAATTAAGTCATTACGATCTGGAACGCACTGTCTGAGAGTGTGGTGGAGACAGGGTCAATCAAGTCATTACGATCGGGAACGCACTGTCTGAGAGTGTGGTGGAGACAGGGTCAATCGTGTGGTTAGGATCTGGAATGCACTGTCTGAGAGTGTGGTGGAGACAGGATCAATCGAGTTGTTAGGATGTGGAATGCACTGTCTGAGAGTGAGGTGGAGACAGGGTCAATCGAGTGGTTAGGATCTGGAACACACTGTCTGAGAGTGTGGGGGAGACAGTAAGTCAAGTGGTTGGGATCTGGAACGCACCGTCTGAGAGTGTAGGGACAGAGTCAATCGAATGGTTAGGATCAGCAACGCACGGTCTGAGAATGTGGGGGAAACGGTCTGTCGAGTGGTTAGGGTCTGGAACGCACTGTCTGAGAACGTGTTGGAGACATGGTCAATCGAGTGGTTAGGATCTGGAACACACTGTCTGAGAGTGTGGGGGAAGACAGGATCAATCGAGTGGTTAGGATCTGGAAGGCACTGTCTGAGAGTGTGGTGGAGACAGTGTCAATTGAGTGGTTAGGATCTGGAATGCGCTGTCTAAGAGTGTGGTGGCGACAGGGTCAGTCGAGTTGTTAGCAGCTGGAATGCACTGTCTGAGAGTGTGGTGGAGACAGGATCAATCGAGTGTTTAGGATCTGGAACGCAGTCTCTGAGAGTGTAGGGGAGACAGGGTCAATCGAGTGGTTAGGATCTGCAACGCACTGTCTGAGTGTGTGGTGGAGACAGGGTCAATCGAGTGGTTAGGGTCTGGAACACACTGTCTGAGAGTGTGGGGGAGACAGGGTCAATTAAGTGGTTAGGATCTGGTACGCACTGTCTGAGACTGTGGGGGAGACTATATCAATCGAGTGATTAGGATCTGGAACGCACTGTCTGAGAGTGTAGGGGAGACAAGGTCAATCAAGTCATTACGATCTGGAACACACTGAGTGTGGTGGAGACAGGGTCAATCGAGTGTTTAGGATCTGGAATGCACCGTCTGAGAGTGTAGGGACAGGGTCAATCGAATGGTTAGGATCAGCAACGCACGGTCTGAGGGTGTGGGGGAGACAGGGTCTGTCGAGTGGGTAGGGTCTGGAACGTACTGTCTGAATGTGGTGGAGACATGGTCAATCGAGTGGTTAGGATCTGGAACACACTGTCTGAGAGTGTGGGGGAGACAGGATCAATCAAGTGGTTAGGATCTGGAAGGCACTGTCTGAGAGTGTGGTGGAGACAGTGTCAATCGAGTGGTTAGGATCTGGAATGCACTGTCTGAGAGTGTGAGGGAGACGGGTCAATCGAGTGTTTAGGATCTGGAACGCACAGAGTGTGGTGGAAGCAGGGTCAATTGAGTGGTTAGGATCTGGAGCGCACTGTCTGAGAGTGTGATGGAGACTGGGTCAATTAAGTGGTTAGTATCTGTAACACACTGAGGGTGAGGGGGAGACAGGGTCAATCGAGTGGTTAGGATCTGGAACGTACTGTCTGAGAGTGCAGGGGAGCAGCGGTCAATCGAGTGTTTAGGATCTGGAACGCACTGTCTGAGAGTGTGGCGGAGACAGGGTCAATTGAGTGGTTAGGACCTGGAACGCACAGAGTGTGGTGGAGACAGGCTCAATCGAGACGTTAGGATCTGGAACGCACTGTCTGAGAGTGTGGTGGAGACAGGGTCAATCGAGTGTATAGGATCTGGAACGCAGTCTCTGAGAGTGTAGGGGAGACAGGGTCAATCGAGTGGTTAGGATCTGGAACACACTGTCTGAGAGTGTGGGGGAGACAGGGTCAATTGAGTGGTTAGCATCTGGAACACACTGTCTGAGAGTGTGGGGCAGACAGGGTCAATTGAGTGGTTAGCATCTGGAACACACTGTCTGAGAGTGGTGGACACTGGCTCCATCGAGTGGTTAGGATCTGGAACGCACTGTCTGAGACTGTGGGGGAGACTGGGTCAATCGAGTGGTTAGGATCTGGAATGCACTGTCTGAGAGTGTGGTTGAGACAGGATTAATTGAGTTGTTAGGATCTGGAACGCACTGTCTGAGAGTGTGGTGGAGACAGGGTCAATGGAGTGGTTAGGATCTGGAACGCACTGTCTGAGACTGTGGGGGAGACTGGGTCAATCGAGTGGTTAGGATCTGGAATGCACTGTCTGAGAGTGTGGTTGAGACAGGGTCAATGGAGTGGTTAGGATCTGGAACGCACTCTGTGAGAGTGTCGTGGACACTCGGTGAATCACGTGGTTAAGATCTGGAATGCACTGTCTGAGAGTGCAGGGGAGACGGGGTCAATGGAGTGGTTAGGATCTGGAACGCACTCTGTGAGAGTGTCGTGGACACTCGGTGAATCGAGTGGTTAAGATCTGGAATGCACTGTCTGAGAGTGGTGGAGACAGGGTCAATCGAGTGGTTAGGGTCTGGAATGCACTGTCTGAGATTGTGGGGGAGACAATGTCAATCGAGTTGTTAGGATGTGGAATGCACTGTCTGAGAGTGTGGTGGAGACAGGGTCAATCGAGTGGTTAGGATCTGGAACACACTGTCTGAGAGTGTGGGGGGAGACAGTCGGTCGAGTGGTTAGGATCTGGAACGCACTGTCTGAGAGTGTGGTGGAAGCAGGGTCAGTCGAGTGGTTAGGATCTGTAACGCAATGTCTGAGAGTGTGATGGAGATAAGGTCAATTGAGTGCTTAGGATCTGGAATGCACCGTCTGAGGGTGTGGTGGAGACAGGGTCAATCAAGTGGTTAGGGTCTGGAAAGCAATGTCTCTGAGTGTGGGGGAGACAGGGACAATCGAGTCATTACGATCTGGAATGCACTGTCTGGGTGTTGGGTAGACAGGGTCAATCGAGTGGTTAGGATCTGGAACGTATTGTCTGAGAGTGCAGGGGAGCAGCGGTCAATCGAGTGTTTAGGATCTGGAATGCACTGTCTGAGAATGTGGTGGAGACAGGATCAATTGAGTGTTTCGGACCTGGAACGCACTTTCTGAGAGTGTGGGGGAGAGAGGGTCAATCGAGTGTTTAGGACCTGGAACGCGCAGAGTGTGGTGGAGACAAACTCAATCGAGACGTTAGGATCTGGAACGCACTGTCTGAGACTGTGGGGGAGACTGGGTCAATTAAGTCATTACGATCTGGAACGCACTGTCTGAGAGTGTGGTGGAGACAGGGTCAATCGAGTGTTTAGGATCTGGAATGCACTGTCTGAGAGTGTGGTGGAGACAGGGTCAATCGAGTGTTTAGGATCTGGAACGCGCAGAGTGTGGTGGAGACAGGCCCAATCGAGACGTTAGGATCTGGAACGCACTGTCTGAGACTGTGGGGGAGACTGGGTCAATTAAGTCATTACGATCTGGAACACACTGTCTGAGAGTGTGGTGGAGACAGGGTCAATCGAGTGTTTAGGATCTGGAACACACTGTCTGAGAGTGTGGTGGAGACAGGGTCAATCGAATGTTTAGGATCTGGAACGCACTGTCTGAGAGTGTGGTGGAGACAGGGTCAATCGAGTGGTTAGGATCTGGAACACACTGAGAGTGTGGTGGAGACAGTCGGTCGAGTGGTTAGGATCTGGAACGCACTGTCTGAGAGTGTGGTGGAAGCAGGGTCAGTCGAGTGGTTAGGATCTGGAGCGCAATGTCTGAGAGTGTGATGGAGATAACGTCAATCGAGTGGTTAGGATCTGGAATGCACCGTCTGAGGGTGTGGTGGAGACAAGCTCAATCGAGACGTTAGGATCTGGAACGCACTGTCTGAGACTGTGGGGGAGACTGGGTCAATTAAGTCATTACGATCTGGAACGCACTGTCTGAGAGTGTGGTGGAGACAGGGTCAATCGAGTGTTTAGGATCTGGAATGCACTGTCTGAGAGTGTGGTGGAGACAGGGTCAATCGAGTGTTTAGGATCTGGAACGCGCAGAGTGTGGTGGAGACAGGCCCAATCGAGACGTTAGGATCTGGAACGCACTGTCTGAGACTGTGGGGGAGACTGGGTCAATTAAGTCATTACGATCTGGAACGCACTGTCTGAGAGTGTGGTGGAGACAGGGTCAATCGAGTGTTTAGGATCTGGAACGCACTGTCTGAGAGTGTGGTGGAGACAGGGTCAATCGAGTGTTTAGGATCTGGAACGCACTGTCTGAGAGTGTGGTGGAGACAGGGTCAATCGAGTGGTTAGGATCTGGAACACACTGAGAGTGTGGGGGGAGACAGTCGGTCGAGTGGTTAGGATCTGGAACGCACTGTCTGAGAGTGTGGTGGAAGCAGGGTCAGTCGAGTGGTTAGGATCTGGAGCGCAATGTCTGAGAGTGTGATGGAGATAACGTCAATCGAGTGGTTAGGATCTGGAATGCACCGTCTGAGGGTGTGGTGGAGACAGGGTCAATCAAGTGGTTAGGGTCTGGAAAGCAATGTCTCTGAGTGTGGGGGAGACAGGGACAATCGAGTCATTACGATCTGGAATGCACTGTCTGGGTGTTGGGGAGACAGGGTCAATCGAGTGGTTAGGATCTGGAACGTATTGTCTGAGAGTGCAGGGGAGCAGCGGTCAATCGAGTGTTTAGGATCTGGAATGCACTGTCTGAGAGTGTGGTGGAGACAGGATCAATTGAATGTTTAGGACCTGGAACGCACTGTCTGAGAGTGTGGGGGAGAGAGGGTCAATCGAGTGTTTAGGACCTGGAACGCGCAGAGTGTGGTGGAGACAGGCTCATTCGAGACGTTAGGATCTGGAACGCACTGTCTGAGACTGTGGGGGAGACTGGGTCAATTAAGTCATTATGATCTGGAACGCACTGTCTGAGAGTGTGGTGGAGACAGGATCAATTGAATGTTTAGGACCTGGAACGCACTGTCTGAGAGTGTGGGGGAGAGAGGGTCAATCGAGTGTTTAGGACCTGGAACGCGCAGAGTGTGGTGGAGACAGGCTCATTCGAGACGTTAGGATCTGGAACGCACTGTCTGAGACTGTGGGGGAGACTGGGTCAATTAAGTCATTACGATCTGGAACGCACTGTCTGAGAGTGTGGTGGAGACAGGGTCAATCGAGTGTTTAGGATCTGGAATGCACCGTCTGAGAGTGTAGGGACAGGGTCAATCGAATGGTTAGGATCAGCAACGCACGGTCTGAGGGTGTGGGGGAGACAGGGTCTGTCGAGTGGGTAGGGTCTGGAACGTACTGTCTGAATGTGGTGGAGACATGGTCAATCGAGTGGTTAGGATCTGGAACACACTGTCTGAGAGTGTGGGGGAGACAGGATCAATCAAGTGGTTAGGATCTGGAAGGCACTGTCTGAGAGTGTGGTGGAGACAGTGTCAATCGAGTGGTTAGGATCTGGAATGCACTGTCTGAGAGTGTGAGGGAGACGGGTCAATCGAGTGTTTAGGATCTGGAACGCACAGAGTGTGGTGGAAGCAGGGTCAATTGAGTGGTTAGGATCTGGAGCGCACTGTCTGAGAGTGTGATGGAGACTGGGTCAATTAAGTGGTTAGTATCTGTAACACACTGAGGGTGAGGGGGAGACAGGGTCAATCGAGTGGTTAGGATCTGGAACGTACTGTCTGAGAGTGCAGGGGAGCAGCGGTCAATCGAGTGTTTAGGATCTGGAACGCACTGTCTGAGAGTGTGGCGGAGACAGGGTCAATTGAGTGGTTAGGACCTGGAACGCACAGAGTGTGGTGGAGACAGGCTCAATCGAGACGTTAGGATCTGGAACGCACTGTCTGAGAGTGTGGTGGAGACAGGGTCAATCGAGTGTATAGGATCTGGAACGCAGTCTCTGAGAGTGTAGGGGAGACAGGGTCAATCGAGTGGTTAGGATCTGGAACACACTGTCTGAGAGTGTGGGGGAGACAGGGTCAATTGAGTGGTTAGCATCTGGAACACACTGTCTGAGAGTGTGGGGCAGACAGGGTCAATTGAGTGGTTAGCATCTGGAACACACTGTCTGAGAGTGGTGGACACTGGCTCCATCGAGTGGTTAGGATCTGGAACGCACTGTCTGAGACTGTGGGGGAGACTGGGTCAATCGAGTGGTTAGGATCTGGAATGCACTGTCTGAGAGTGTGGTTGAGACAGGATTAATTGAGTTGTTAGGATCTGGAACGCACTGTCTGAGAGTGTGGTGGAGACAGGGTCAATGGAGTGGTTAGGATCTGGAACGCACTGTCTGAGACTGTGGGGGAGACTGGGTCAATCGAGTGGTTAGGATCTGGAATGCACTGTCTGAGAGTGTGGTTGAGACAGGGTCAATGGAGTGGTTAGGATCTGGAACGCACTCTGTGAGAGTGTCGTGGACACTCGGTGAATCACGTGGTTAAGATCTGGAATGCACTGTCTGAGAGTGCAGGGGAGACGGGGTCAATGGAGTGGTTAGGATCTGGAACGCACTCTGTGAGAGTGTCGTGGACACTCGGTGAATCGAGTGGTTAAGATCTGGAATGCACTGTCTGAGAGTGGTAGAGACAGGGTCAATCGAGTGGTTAGGGTCTGGAATGCACTGTCTGAGATTGTGGGGGAGACAATGTCAATCGAGTTGTTAGGATGTGGAATGCACTGTCTGAGAGTGTGGTGGAGACAGGGTCAATCGAGTGGTTAGGATCTGGAACACACTGTCTGAGAGTGTGGGGGGAGACAGTCGGTCGAGTGGTTAGGATCTGGAACGCACTGTCTGAGAGTGTGGTGGAAGCAGGGTCAGTCGAGTGGTTAGGATCTGTAACGCAATGTCTGAGAGTGTGATGGAGATAAGGTCAATTGAGTGCTTAGGATCTGGAATGCACCGTCTGAGGGTGTGGTGGAGACAGGGTCAATCAAGTGGTTAGGGTCTGGAAAGCAATGTCTCTGAGTGTGGGGGAGACAGGGACAATCGAGTCATTACGATCTGGAATGCACTGTCTGGGTGTTGGGTAGACAGGGTCAATCGAGTGGTTAGGATCTGGAACGTATTGTCTGAGAGTGCAGGGGAGCAGCGGTCAATCGAGTGTTTAGGATCTGGAATGCACTGTCTGAGAATGTGGTGGAGACAGGATCAATTGAGTGTTTCGGACCTGGAACGCACTTTCTGAGAGTGTGGGGGAGAGAGGGTCAATCGAGTGTTTAGGACCTGGAACGCGCAGAGTGTGGTGGAGACAAACTCAATCGAGACGTTAGGATCTGGAACGCACTGTCTGAGACTGTGGGGGAGACTGGGTCAATTAAGTCATTACGATCTGGAACGCACTGTCTGAGAGTGTGGTGGAGACAGGGTCAATCGAGTGTTTAGGATCTGGAATGCACTGTCTGAGAGTGTGGTGGAGACAGGGTCAATCGAGTGTTTAGGATCTGGAACGCGCAGAGTGTGGTGGAGACAGGCCCAATCGAGACGTTAGGATCTGGAACGCACTGTCTGAGACTGTGGGGGAGACTGGGTCAATTAAGTCATTACGATCTGGAACACACTGTCTGAGAGTGTGGTGGAGACAGGGTCAATCGAGTGTTTAGGATCTGGAACACACTGTCTGAGAGTGTGGTGGAGACAGGGTCAATCGAATGTTTAGGATCTGGAACGCACTGTCTGAGAGTGTGGTGGAGACAGGGTCAATCGAGTGGTTAGGATCTGGAACACACTGAGAGTGTGGTGGAGACAGTCGGTCGAGTGGTTAGGATCTGGAACGCACTGTCTGAGAGTGTGGTGGAAGCAGGGTCAGTCGAGTGGTTAGGATCTGGAGCGCAATGTCTGAGAGTGTGATGGAGATAACGTCAATCGAGTGGTTAGGATCTGGAATGCACCGTCTGAGGGTGTGGTGGAGACAAGCTCAATCGAGACGTTAGGATCTGGAACGCACTGTCTGAGACTGTGGGGGAGACTGGGTCAATTAAGTCATTACGATCTGGAACGCACTGTCTGAGAGTGTGGTGGAGACAGGGTCAATCGAGTGTTTAGGATCTGGAATGCACTGTCTGAGAGTGTGGTGGAGACAGGGTCAATCGAGTGTTTAGGATCTGGAACGCGCAGAGTGTGGTGGAGACAGGCCCAATCGAGACGTTAGGATCTGGAACGCACTGTCTGAGACTGTGGGGGAGACTGGGTCAATTAAGTCATTACGATCTGGAACGCACTGTCTGAGAGTGTGGTGGAGACAGGGTCAATCGAGTGTTTAGGATCTGGAACGCACTGTCTGAGAGTGTGGTGGAGACAGGGTCAATCGAGTGTTTAGGATCTGGAACGCACTGTCTGAGAGTGTGGTGGAGACAGGGTCAATCGAGTGGTTAGGATCTGGAACACACTGAGAGTGTGGGGGGAGACAGTCGGTCGAGTGGTTAGGATCTGGAACGCACTGTCTGAGAGTGTGGTGGAAGCAGGGTCAGTCGAGTGGTTAGGATCTGGAGCGCAATGTCTGAGAGTGTGATGGAGATAACGTCAATCGAGTGGTTAGGATCTGGAATGCACCGTCTGAGGGTGTGGTGGAGATAGGGTCAATCAAGTGGTTAGGGTCTGGAAAGCAATGTCTCTGAGTGTGGGGGAGACAGGGACAATCGAGTCATTACGATCTGGAATGCACTGTCTGGGTGTTGGGGAGACAGGGTCAATCGAGTGGTTAGGATCTGGAACGTATTGTCTGAGAGTGCAGGGGAGCAGCGGTCAATCGAGTGTTTAGGATCTGGAATGCACTGTCTGAGAGTGTGGTGGAGACAGGATCAATTGAATGTTTAGGACCTGGAACGCACTGTCTGAGAGTGTGGGGGAGAGAGGGTCAATCGAGTGTTTAGGACCTGGAACGCGCAGAGTGTGGTGGAGACAGGCTCATTCGAGACGTTAGGATCTGGAACGCACTGTCTGAGACTGTGGGGGAGACTGGGTCAATTAAGTCATTACGATCTGGAACGCACTGTCTGAGAGTGTGGTGGAGACAGGGTCAATCGAGTGTTTAGGATCTGGAATGCACCGTCTGAGAGTGTAGGGACAGGGTCAATCGAATGGTTAGGATCAGCAACGCACGGTCTGAGGGTGTGGGGGAGACAGGGTCTGTCGAGTGGGTAGGGTCTGGAACGTACTGTCTGAATGTGGTGGAGACATGGTCAATCGAGTGGTTAGGATCTGGAACACACTGTCTGAGAGTGTGGGGGAGACAGGATCAATCAAGTGGTTAGGATCTGGAAGGCACTGTCTGAGAGTGTGGTGGAGACAGTGTCAATCGAGTGGTTAGGATCTGGAATGCACTGTCTGAGAGTGTGAGGGAGACGGGTCAATCGAGTGTTTAGGATCTGGAACGCACAGAGTGTGGTGGAAGCAGGGTCAATTGAGTGGTTAGGATCTGGAGCGCACTGTCTGAGAGTGTGATGGAGACTGGGTCAATTAAGTGGTTAGTATCTGTAACACACTGAGGGTGAGGGGGAGACAGGGTCAATCGAGTGGTTAGGATCTGGAACGTACTGTCTGAGAGTGCAGGGGAGCAGCGGTCAATCGAGTGTTTAGGATCTGGAACGCACTGTCTGAGAGTGTGGCGGAGACAGGGTCAATTGAGTGGTTAGGACCTGGAACGCACAGAGTGTGGTGGAGACAGGCTCAATCGAGACGTTAGGATCTGGAACGCACTGTCTGAGAGTGTGGTGGAGACAGGGTCAATCGAGTGTATAGGATCTGGAACGCAGTCTCTGAGAGTGTAGGGGAGACAGGGTCAATCGAGTGGTTAGGATCTGGAACACACTGTCTGAGAGTGTGGGGGAGACAGGGTCAATTGAGTGGTTAGCATCTGGAACACACTGTCTGAGAGTGTGGGGCAGACAGGGTCAATTGAGTGGTTAGCATCTGGAACACACTGTCTGAGAGTGGTGGACACTGGCTCCATCGAGTGGTTAGGATCTGGAACGCACTGTCTGAGACTGTGGGGGAGACTGGGTCAATCGAGTGGTTAGGATCTGGAATGCACTGTCTGAGAGTGTGGTTGAGACAGGATTAATTGAGTTGTTAGGATCTGGAACGCACTGTCTGAGAGTGTGGTGGAGACAGGGTCAATGGAGTGGTTAGGATCTGGAACGCACTGTCTGAGACTGTGGGGGAGACTGGGTCAATCGAGTGGTTAGGATCTGGAATGCACTGTCTGAGAGTGTGGTTGAGACAGGGTCAATGGAGTGGTTAGGATCTGGAACGCACTCTGTGAGAGTGTCGTGGACACTCGGTGAATCACGTGGTTAAGATCTGGAATGCACTGTCTGAGAGTGCAGGGGAGACGGGGTCAATGGAGTGGTTAGGATCTGGAACGCACTCTGTGAGAGTGTCGTGGACACTCGGTGAATCGAGTGGTTAAGATCTGGAATGCACTGTCTGAGAGTGGTGGAGACAGGGTCAATCGAGTGGTTAGGGTCTGGAATGCACTGTCTGAGATTGTGGGGGAGACAATGTCAATCGAGTTGTTAGGATGTGGAATGCACTGTCTGAGAGTGTGGTGGAGACAGGGTCAATCGAGTGGTTAGGATCTGGAACACACTGTCTGAGAGTGTGGGGGGAGACAGTCGGTCGAGTGGTTAGGATCTGGAACGCACTGTCTGAGAGTGTGGTGGAAGCAGGGTCAGTCGAGTGGTTAGGATCTGTAACGCAATGTCTGAGAGTGTGATGGAGATAAGGTCAATTGAGTGCTTAGGATCTGGAATGCACCGTCTGAGGGTGTGGTGGAGACAGGGTCAATCAAGTGGTTAGGGTCTGGAAAGCAATGTCTCTGAGTGTGGGGGAGACAGGGACAATCGAGTCATTACGATCTGGAATGCACTGTCTGGGTGTTGGGTACACAGGGTCAATCGAGTGGTTAGGATCTGGAACGTATTGTCTGAGAGTGCAGGGGGAGCAGCGGTCAATCGAGTGTTTAGGATCTGGAATGCACTGTCTGAGAATGTGGTGGAGACAGGATCAATTGAGTGTTTCGGACCTGGAACGCACTTTCTGAGAGTGTGGGGAGAGAGGGTCAATCGAGTGTTTAGGACCTGGAACGCGCAGAGTGTGGTGGAGACAAACTCAATCGAGACGTTAGGGTCTGGAATGCACTGTCTGAGACTGTGGGGGAGACTGGGTCAATTAAGTCATTACGATCTGGAACGCACTGTCTGAGAGTGTGGTGGAGACAGGGTCAATCGAATGTTTAGGATCTGGAACGCACTGTCTGAGAGTGTGGTGGAGACAGGGTCAATCGAGTGTTTAGGATCTGGAACGCACTGTCTGAGAGTGTGGGGGAGACAGGGTCCATCAAGTGTTTAGGATCTGGAACGCACTGTCTGAGAGTGTGGTGGAGACAGGGTCAATCGAGTGTTTCGGATCTGGAACGCACTGTCTGAGAGTGTGGTGGAAGCAGGGTCAGTCGAGTGGTTAGGATCTGGAACGCAATGTCTGAGAGTGTGATGGAGATAAGGTCAATCGAGTGGTTAGGATCTGGAATGCACCGTCTGAGGGTGTGGTGGAGACAGGTCGGTCAATCAAGTGGTTAGCGTCTGGAAAGCAATGTCTCTGAGTGTGGGGGAGACAGGGACAAATCGAGTCATTACGATCTGGAATGCACTGTCTGGGTGTTGGGGAGACAGGGTCAATCGAGTGGTTAGGATCTGGAATGTATTGTCTGAGAGTGCAGGGGAGCAGCGGTCGATCGAGTGTTTAGGATCTGGAATGCACTGTCTGAGAGTGTGGTGGAGACAGGATCAATTGAGTGTTTCGGACCTGGAACGCACTGTCTGAGAGTGTGGGGGAGAGAGGGTCAATCGAGTGTTTAGGACCTGGAACGCGCAGAGTGTGGTGGAGACAAGCTCAAGCGAGACGTTAGGATCTGGAACGCACTGTCTGAGAGTGTGGTGGAGACAGGGTCAATCGAGTGTTTAGGATCTGGAACGCACTGTCTGAGAGTGTGGTGGAGACAGGGTCAATTGAGTGTTTAGGGACCCTGGAACGCACTGTCTGAGAGTGTGGGGGAGAGAGGGGTCAATCGAGTGGTTAGGACCTGGAACGCGCAGAGTGTGGTGGAGACAAGCTCAATCGAGACGTTAGGATCTGGAACGCACTGTCTGAGAGTGTGGTGGAGACTGGGTCAATCGAGCGGTTAGGATTTGGAATGCACTGTCTGAGTGTGTGGTCGAGACAGGGTCAATCGAGTGGTTAGGATTTGGAATGCACTGTCTGAGAGTGTTGGAGAGACAGGATCAATCGCGTGGTTAAGATCTGGAACGCACTGTCTAAGAGTGTGGTGGAGACAGGATCAATCAAGTTGTTAGCATGTGGAACGCACTGTCTGAGAGTGTGGTGGAGCCAGGGTCAATCGAGTGGTTAGCGTCTGGAAGGCACCGTCTGAGAGTGTGGTGGAGACAGGGTCAATCGAGTGGTTAGAATCTGGAACACACTGTCTGAGAGTGTGGTGGAGAGACAGCGTCAATCGAGTGGTTAGGATCTGGAACGCACTGTCTGAGAGTGTGGGGAAGACAGAATCAATCGAGGCTTTCGAAAGGGTATTGAATCATTATCTGAAATTGAAGAACGTGCAGGGTTAGGGGGAGAAGCCGGGGGAACTGGCACTCGGTAAGTTGTTCGTTCAGAGAGTCAGGGTACATACGACGGGCTGAATGGCCTCCTCTACCATAACCATTGTGATTCTATTTTAAGAATCCACACATGCTCCCTGACATGTGCTTACAAAACTGGACCCAACACTCTAGTTGTGGCCAAAGCAGAACTTCCCTGCTTCTCCGCAGGTCATTTTTCCTTATCCGCTGGTTCTGGCACTATCCTCTCATTCTGTCATGACCTAGGGTAACAAATGCAGTCCCAGAAGGAGGTGGTGAAGAACATTTGACTCTGATGATGGAATTGCATGTGCATCCAGTGCTGTACCTGTCCTGGGAGTGTTTGATGGGAACAGTGTAGAGGGAACTTTACTCTGTGTCTAACACCGTGCTGTACATGTCCTGGGAGTGTTTGACGGGGGCAGTGTAGACGGTGCTTTTACTCTGTATCTAACCCCCGTGCTGTACCTGTCCTGGGAGTGTTTGACGAGGACAGTGTAGGGGGGAGCTTTACTCTGTATCTAACCCCGTGCTG
>JANJGN010003490.1:0-44767 GCA_026770705.1 Isurus oxyrinchus | reverse complement strand
CCCGCAACAATGTCCCCAAAACCCCCCACGAGACAATGTCCCCAAAAACACCCCCCCAACAGACCCCCGAGACAATGTCCCCAAAACCCCCCCGAGACAATGTCCTCAAAACCCCCGCGAGACAATGTCCCCAAAACACCCACCCAAAACTCCCCCGAGACAATGTCCCCAAACCCCCCCGAGACAATGTCCCCAAAACCCCCCCAAGACAACGTCCCCAAAACCCCCCCCGAGACAATGTCCCCAAAATCCCCCGAGACAATGTCCCCAAAACCCCCACCCCCAAAACCCCACGAGACAATGTTCCCAAAACCCCCCCACGATAATGACCCCAAAACCCCCCACGAGACAATGTCCCCAAAACACCCCCCCAAAACACCCCCGAGACAATGTCCCCAAAACCCCCTCCCCCAAAACCCCCCGAGACAATGTTCCCAAAACCCCCCCGCAACTATGCCCCCAAAACCCCCCACGAGACAATGTCCCCAAAACACCCCCCCAACACACACCCGAGACAATGTCCCCAAAACCCCCCCGAGACAATGTCCTCAAAACCCCCCCGAGACAATGTCACCAAAACACCCACCCAAAACTCCCCCGAGACAATGTCCCCAAAACCCCCCCGAGACAATGTCCCCAAAACCCCCCCGAGACAACGTCCCCAAAACCCCCCCCGAGACAATGTCCCCAAAACCCCCCCGAGACAATGTCCTCAAAACCCCCCCGAGACAATGTCCCCAAAACACCCACCCAAAACTCCCCCGAGACAATGTCCCCAAAACCTTCCCGAGACAATGTCCCCAAAACCCCCCCGAGACAATGTCCCCAAAACCCCCCCGAGACAATGTCCCCAAAACCCCCCCGAGACAATGTCCCCAAAACCTCCACCCCCAAAACCCCCCCGCAACAATGTCCCCAAAACCCGCCCGAGACAATGTCCCCAAAACACCCCCCCAAAACACACCCGAGACAATGTCCCCAAAACCCCCCCGAGACAATGTCCTCAAAACCCCCCCGAGACAATGTCCCCAAAACACCCACCCAAAACTCCCCCGAGACAATGTCCCCAAAACCCCCCCGAGACAATATCCCCAAAAACCGCACCCCCAAAACCCCCCGAGACAATGTTCCCAAAACCCCCCACAAGACAATGTCCCCAAAACAAACCCAAAACACCCCCGAGACGATGTCCCCAAAACCCTCCCGAGACAATGTCTCCAAAACCACCCTGAGACAATGTCCCCAAAACAGCCACCCAATACTCCCCCGAGACAATGTCCCCAAAACCCCCCGAGACAATGTCCCCAAAACCCCCCGAGACAATGTCCCCAAAAGCCCCCCCCAAAACCCCCCCGAGACAATGTCCCCAAAAACCCCCTCAAAAACCCCCCGAGACAATGTCCCCAAAACCCCCCCGAGACAATGTCCCCAAAACCCCCCTCAAAACGCCCCCGAGAAAATGTCCCCAAAAACCCCCGGGACAATGTACCCAAAACCCCCCCGAGACAATGTCCCAAAAAACCCCCCCGAGACAAAGTCCCCAAAACGCCCCGAGACAATGTCCCCAAAACCCCCCCGAGACAATGTCCTCAAAACCCCCCGGAGACAACGTCCCCAATGCGCCCCCGAGACAATGTCCCCAAAACCGCCCCGAGACAATGTCCCCAAAACCCCCTCCCCCAAAACCCACCGAGAAAATGTTCCCAAAACCCCCCCGCAACAATGTCCCCAAAACCCCCCACGAGACAATGTCCCCAAAACACCCCCTCCAAAACACACCCGAGACAATGTCCCCAAAACCCCCCCGAGACAATGTCCTCAAAACCCCCCCGAGACAATGTCCCCAAAACACCCACCCAAAACTCCCCCGAGACAATGTCCCCAAAACCCCCCCGAGACAACGTCCCCAAAACCCTCCCCGAGACAATGTCCCCAAAACCCCCCCGAGACAATGTCCTCAAAACCCCCCCGAGACAATGTCCCCAAAACACCCACCCAAAACTCCCCCGAGACAATGTCCCCAAAACCCCCCCGAGACAATGTCCCCAAAACCCCCCCGAGACAACTTCCCCAAAACCCCCCCGAGACAATGTCCCCAAAACCCCCCCGAGACAATGTCCCCAAAACCTCCACCCCCAAAACCCCCGAGACAATGTTCCCAAAACCCCCCGAGACAATGTCCCCAAAACCCCCCCGAGACAAAGTCCCCAAAACCCCCCCGAGACAATGTCCCCAAAACCCCCCAGAGACAATGTCCCCAAAACCTACACCCCCAAAACCCCGGAGACAATGTTCCCAAAACCCGCCCGAGACAATGTCCCCAATACCCCCCACAAGACAATGTCGCCAAAACACCCCCCCAAAACACCCCCGAGACGATGTCCCCAAAACCCTCCCGAGACAATGTCTCCAAAACCCCCCCGAGACAATGTCCCCAAAACACCCACCCAAAACTCCCCCGAGACAATGTCCCCAAAACCCCCCCGAGACAATGTCCCCAAAACCCACCCGAGACAATGTCCCCAAAAGCCCCCCCAAAACCCCCCTGAGACAATGTCCCCAAAAACCCCCGGGACAATGTCCCCAATATCCCCCCCCCAAAACCCCCCCGAGACAATGTCCCCAAAACACCCCCGAGACAATGTCCCCAAAACCCTCCCGAGACAATGTCCCCAAACACCCCCCGCCAAAACCCCCCTTGAGACAATGTCCCAAAACGCCCCCGAGACAATGTCGCCAAAACCCCTCCGAGACACTGTCCCCAAAATCCCCCCCCAAACCCCCCCGAGACATTGTCCCCAGAACCCCTTCGAGACAATGTCGCCAAAACCCCCCTGAGACAATGTCCCAAAAACCCCCCCAAATCCCCCCCGAGACAATGTTCCCAAAACCCCCCCGAGACAATGTCCCCAAAACCCCCCCACAAAAACCCCCCGAGACAATGTCCCCAAAACCCCCCCCAAAACACCCCCGAGACAATGTCCCAAAAATCCCCCCCGAGACAACGTCCCCAAAACGCCCCCGAGACAATGTCCCCAAACCCCCCCGAGACAATGTCCCCAAAACCTCCACCCCCAAAACCCCCTGAGACAATGTTCCCAAAACCCCCCCGCAACAATGTCCCCAAAACCCCCCACGAGACAATGTCCCCAAAACACCCCCCCAAAACACACCCGAGACAATGTCCCCAAAAACCCCCCGAGACAATGTCATCAAAACCCCCCCGAGACAATGTCCCCAAAACACCCACCCAAAACTCCCCCGAGACAAAGTCCCCAAAACTCCCCCGAGACAATGTCCCCTAAAACTGCACCCCCAAAACCCCCCGAGGCAATGTTCCCAAAACCCCCCACAAGACAATGTCCCCAAAACAACCCCCAAAACGCCCCCGAGACAATGTCGCCAAAACCCCCCCCGAGACACTGTCCCCAAAATCCCCGCCCAAACCCCCCCGAGACATTGTCCCCAGAACACCTTCGAGACAATGTCGGCAAAACCCCCCCGAGACAATGTCCCCAGAACCCCCCCCAAATCCCCACCGAGACAAAGTTCCCAAAACCCCCCTGAGACAATGTCCCCAAAACCCCCCCACAAAACCCCCCCCGAGACAATGTCCCCAAAACCCCCCCCAAAACACCCCCGAGACAATGTCCCAAAAATCCCCCCCGAGACAACGTCCCCAAAACGCCCCCGAGACAATGTCCCCAAAACCACCCCGAGACAATGTCCCCAAAAACCCCTGGGACAATGTCCCCAAAACCCCCCCGAGACAATGTCCCAAAAAACCCCCCCGAGACAACGTCCCCAAAACGCCCCCGAGACAATGTCCCCAAAACACCCCCGAGACAATGTCCCCAAAACCCCCACCCCCAGAAAACCCCGAGACAATGTTCCCAAAACCCCCCCGCAACAATGTCCCCAGAACCCCCACGAGACAATGTCCCCAAAACACCCCCCCAAAACACACCCGAGACAATGTCCCGAAAACCCCCCCGAGACAATGTCCTCAAAACCCCCCCGAGACAATGTCCCCAAAACACCCACCCAAAACTCCCCCGAGACAATGTCCCCAAAACCCCCCCGAGACAATGTCCCCAAAACCCCCCCGAGACAACGTCCCAAAAACCCCCCCCGAGACAATGTCCCCAAAACCCCCCCGAGTCAATGTCCCAAAAACCCCCCCGAGACAATGTCCCCAAAACCCCCACCCCCAAAATCCCACGAGACAATGTTCCCAAAACCCCCCCGCGATAATGTCCCCAAAACCACCCACGAGACAATGTCCCCAAAACACCCCCACAAAACACCCCCGAGACAATGTCCCCAAAACCCCCTCGAGGCAATGTCCTCAAAACCCCCCCGAGACAACGTCCCCAAAACGCCCCCGAGACAATGTCCCCAAAACCCCCCGAGACAATGTCGCCAAAAGCCCCTCCCCCAAAACCCCCCGAGACATTGTTCCCAAAACCCCCCGCAACAATGTCCCCAAAACCCCCCACGAGACAATGTCCCCAAAACACCCCCCCAAAACACACCCGAGACAATGTCCCCAAAAACCCCCGGGACAATGTCCTCAAAACCCCCCCGAGACAATGTCCCCAAAACACCCCCCCAAAACTCCCCCGAGACAAAGTCCCCAAAACCCCCCCGAGACAATGTCCCGAAAACCCCCCCGAGACAACGTCCGCAAAAACCCGCCCGAGACAATGTCCCCAATACCCCCCACAAGACAATGTCCCCAAAACAGCCCCCCAAAACACCCTCGAGACGATGTCCCCAAAACCCTCCCGAGACAATGTCTCCAAAACCCCCCGAGACAATGTCCCCAAAGCACCCACCCAAAACTCCCCCGAGACAATGTCCCCAAAACCCCCCCGAGACAATGTCCTCAAAACCCCCCCGAGACAATGTCCCCAAAACACCCACCCAAAACTCCCCCGAGACAATGTCCCCAAAACCCCCCCGAGACAATGACCCCAAAAACCGCACCCCCAAAACCCCCCGAGACAATGTTCCCAAAACCCCCCACAAGACAATGTCCCCAAAACAACCCCCAAAACACCCCCGAGACGATGTCCCCAAAACACTCCCGAGACAATGTCTCCAAAACCACCCTGAGACAATGTGCCCAAAACAGCCACCCAAAACTCCCCCGAGACAATGTCCCCAAAACCCCCCGAGACAATGTCCCCAAAACCCCCCCGAGACAATGTCCCCAAAAGCCCCCCCCAAAACCCCCCCGAGACAATGTCCCCAAAACCCCCCCTCAAAAACCCCCCGACACAATGTCCCAAAAACCCCCCCGAGACAATGTCCCCAAAACCCCCCTCAAAACGCCCCCGAAGCAATGTCCCCAAAAACCCCCGGGACAATGTCCCCAAAACCCCCCCGAGACAATGTCCCAAAAAACCCCCCCGAGACAACGTCCCCAAAACGCCCCCGAGACAATGTCCCCAAAATCCCCCCGAGACAATGTCCTCAAAACCCCCCCGAGACAACGTCCCCAATGCGCCCCCGAGACAATGTCCCCAAAACACCCCCGAGACAATGTCCCCAAAAACCCCTCCCCCAAAACCCACCGAGAAAATGTTCCCAAAACCCCCCCGCAACAATGTCCCCAAAACCCCCCACGAGACAATGTCCCCAAAACACCCCCCCAAAACACACCCGAAACATTGTCCCCAAAACCCCTCCGAGACAATGTCCTCAAAACCCCCCCGAGACAATGTCCCCAAAACACCCACCCAAAACTCCCCCGAGACAATGTCCCCAAAACCCCCCCGAGACAATGTCCCCAAAAACTGCACCCCCAAAACCCCCCGAGGCAATGTTCCCAAAACCCCCCACAAGACAATGTCCCCAAAACAACCCCCAAAACACCCCCGAGACGATGTCCCCAAAACCCTCCCGAGACAATGTCTCCAAAACCACCCTGAGACAATGTCCCCAAAACAGCCACCCAAAACTCCCCCGAGACAATGTCCCCAAAACCCCCCGAGACAATGTCCCCAAAACCCCCCGAGACAATGTCCCCAAAAGCCCCCCCCAAAACCCCCCGAGACAATGTCCCCAAAACCCCCCCGAGACAACGTCCCCAAAACCCCCCCGAGACAATGTCCCCAAAACCCCCCCGAGACAATGTCCCCAAAATCCCCACCCCCAAAACCCCCCGAGACAATGCTCCCAAAACCCCCCCGAGACAATGTCCCCAAAACCCCCCACAAGACACTGTCCCCAAAACACCCCCCCAAAACACCCCCGAGACGATGTCCCCTAAACCCTCCCGAGACAATGTCTCGAAAACCCCCCCGAGACAATGTCCCCAAAAATCCCCGGGACAATGTCCCCAAAACCCCCCCGAGACAATGTCCCAAAAAAACCCCCCCAAGACAACGTCCCCAAAACGCCCCCGAGACAATGTCCCCAAAACAGCCCCGAGACAATGTCCCCAAAACCCCCACACCCAAAAACCCCCGAGACAATGTTCCCAAAACCCCCCGCAACAATGTCCCCAAAACCCCCCACGAGACAATGTCCCCAAAACACCCCCCCAACAGACCCCCGAGACAATGTCCCCAAAACCCCCCCGAGACAATGTCCTCAAAACCCCCGCGAGACAATGTCCCCAAAACACCCACCCAAAACTCCCCCGAGACAATGTCCCCAAACCCCCCCGAGACAATGTCCCCAAAACCCCCCCAAGACAACGTCCCCAAAACCCCCCCCGAGACAATGTCCCCAAAATCCCCCGAGACAATGTCCCCAAAACCCCCACCCCCAAAACCCCACGAGACAATGTTCCCAAAACCCCCCCCACGATAATGACCCCAAAACCCCCCACGAGACAATGTCCCCAAAACACCCCCCCAAAACACCCCCGAGACAATGTCCCCAAAACCCCCTCCCCCAAAACCCCCCGAGACAATGTTCCCAAAACCCCCCCGCAACAATGCCCCCAAAACCCCCCACGAGACAATGTCCCCAAAACACCCCCCCAACACACACCCGAGACAATGTCCCCAAAACCCCCCCGAGACAATGTCCTCAAAACCCCCCCGAGACAATGTCCCCAAAACACCCACCCAAAACTCCCCCGAGACAATGTCCCCAAAACCCCCCCGAGACAATGTCCCCAAAACCCCCCCCGAGACAACGTCCCCAAAACCCCCCCCGAGACAATGTCCCCAAAACCCCCCCGAGACAATGTCCTCAAAACCCCCCCGAGACAATGTCCCCAAAACACCCACCCAAAACTCCCCCGAGACAATGTCCCCAAAACCTTCCCGAGACAATGTCCCCAAAACCCCCCCGAGACAATGTCCCCAAAACCCCCCCGAGACAATGTCCCCAAAACCCCCCCGAGACAATGTCCCCAAAACCTCCACCCCCAAAACCCCCCCGCAACAATGTCCCCAAAACCCGCCCGAGACAATGTCCCCAAAACACCCCCCCAAAACACACCCGAGACAATGTCCCCAAAACCCCCCCGAGACAATGTCCTCAAAACCCCCCCGAGACAATGTCCCCAAAACACCCACCCAAAACTCCCCCGAGACAATGTCCCCAAAACCCCCCCGAGACAATGTCCCCAAAAACCGCACCCCCAAAACCCCCCGAGACAATGTTCCCAAAACCCCCCACAAGACAATGTCCCCAAAACAAACCCAAAACACCCCCGAGACGATGTCCCCAAAACACTCCCGAGACAATGTCTCCAAAACCACCCTGAGACAATGTCCCCAAAACAGCCACCCAATACTCCCCCGAGACAATGTCCCCAAAACCCCCCGAGACAATGTCCCCAAAACCCCCCCGAGACAATGTCCCCAAAAGCCCCCCCCCAAAACCTCCCCGAGACAATGTCCCCAAAACACCCCCTCAAAAACCCCCCGAGACAATGTCCCCAAAACCCCCCCGAGACAATGTCCCCAAAACCCCCCTCAAAACGCCCCCGAGAAAATGTCCCCAAAAACCCCCGGGACAATGTACCCAAAACCCCCCCGAGACAATGTCCCAAAAAACCCCCCCGAGACAAAGTCCCCAAAACGCCCCCGAGACAATGTCCCCAAAACCCCCCCGAGACAATGTCCTCAAAACCCCCCCGAGACAACGTCCCCAATGCGCCCCCGAGACAATGTCCCCAAAACCGCCCCGAGACAATGTCCCCAAAACCCCCTCCCCCAAAACCCACCGAGAAAATGTTCCCAAAACCCCCCCGCAACAATGTCCCCAAAACCCCCCACGAGACAATGTCCCCAAAACACCCCCTCCAAAACACACCCGAGACAATGTCCCCAAAACCCCCCCGAGTCAATGTCCTCAAAACCCCCCCGAGACAATGTCCCCAAAACACCCACCCAAAACTCCCCCGAGACAATGTCCCCAAAACCCCCCCCGAGACAACGTCCCCAAAACCCTCCCCGAGACAATGTCCCCAAAACCCCCCCGAGACAATGTCCTCAAAACCCCCCCGAGACAATGTCCCCAAAACACCCACCCAAAACTCCCCCGAGACAATGTCCCCAAAACCCCCCCGAGACAATGTCCCCAAAACCCCCCCGAGACAACGTCCCCAAAACCCCCCCGAGACAATGTCCTCAAAACCCCCCCGAGACAATGTCCCCAAAACCTCCACCCCCAAAACCCCCCGAGACAATGTTCCCAAAACCCCCCCGAGACAATGTCCCCAAAACCCCCCCGAGACAAAGTCCCCAAAACCCCCCCGAGACAATGTCCCCAAAACCCCCCAGAGACAATGTCCCCAAAACCTACACCCCCAAAACCCCGGAGACAATGTTCCCAAAACCCGCCCGAGACAATGTCCCCAATACCCCCCACAAGACAATGTCGCCAAAACACCCCCCCAAAACACCCCCGAGACGATGTCCCCAAAACCCTCCCGAGACAATGTCTCCAAAACCCCCCCGAGACAATGTCCCCAAAACACCCACCCAAAACTCCCCCGAGACAATGTCCCCAAAACCCCCCCGAGACAATGTCCCCAAAACCCACCCGAGACAATGTCCCCAAAAGCCCCCCCAAAACCCCCCTGAGACAATGTCCCCAAAAACCCCCGGGACAATGTCCCCAATATCCCCCCCCCAAAACCCCCCCGAGACAATGTCCCCAAAACACCCCCGAGACAATGTCCCCAAAACCCTCCCGAGACAATGTCCCCAAACAACCCCCGCCAAAACCCCCCTTGAGACAATGTCCCCAAAACGCCCCCGAGACAATGTCGCCAAAACCCCTCCGAGACACTGTACCCAAAATCCCCCCCAAACCCCCCCGAGACATTGTCCCCAGAACCCCTTCGAGACAATGTCGCCAAAACCCCCCTGAGACAATGTCCCAAAAACCCCCCCAAATCCCCCCGAGACAATGTTCCCAAAACCCCCCCGAGACAATGTCCCCAAAACCCCCCCACAAAAACCCCCCGAGACAATGTCCCCAAAACCCCCCCCAAAACACCCCCGAGACAATGTCCCAAAAATCCCCCCCGAGACAACGTCCCCAAAACGCCCCCGAGACAATGTCCCCAAAACCCCCCCGAGACAATGTCCCCAAAACCCCCACCCCCAAAAGCCCCTGAGACAATGTTCCCAAAACCCCCCCGCAACAATGTCCCCAAAACCCCCCACGAGACAATGTCCCCAAACACCCCCCCAAAACACACCCGAGACAATGTCCCCAAAAACCCCCCGAGACAATGTCATCAAAACCCCCCCGAGACAATGTCCCCAAAACACCCACCCAAAACTCCCCCGAGACAAAGTCCCCAAAACTCCCCCGAGACAATGTCCCCTAAAACTGCACCCCCAAAACCCCCCGAGGCAATGTTCCCAAAACCCCCCACAAGACAATGTCCCCAAAACAACCCCCAAAACGCCCCCGAGACAATGTCGCCAAAACCCCCCCGAGACACTGTCCCCAAAATCCCCCCCCAAACCCCCCCGAGACATTGTCCCCAGAACACCTTCGAGACAATGTCGGCAAAACCCCCCCGAGACAATGTCCCCAAAACCCCCCCCAAATCCCCACCGAGACAAAGTTCCCAAAACCCCCCTGAGACAATGTCCCCAAAACCCCCCCACAAAAACCCCCCCGAGACAATGTCCCCAAAACCCCCCCCCAAAACACCCCCGAGACAATGTCCCAAAAATCCCCCCCGAGACAACGTCCCCAAAACGCCCCCGAGACAATGTCCCCAAAACCACCCCGAGACAATGTCCCCAAAAACCCCTGGGACAATGTCCCCAAAACCCCCCCGAGACAATGTCCCAAAAAACCCCCCCGAGACAACGTCCCCAAAACGCCCCCGAGACAATGTCCCCAAAACACCCCCGAGACAATGTCCCCAAAACCCCCACCCCCAGAAAACCCCGAGACAATGTTCCCAAAACCCCCCCGCAACAATGTCCCCAGAACCCCACACGAGACAATGTCCCCAAAACACCCCCCCAAAACACACCCGAGACAATGTCCCGAAAACCCCCCCGAGACAATGTCCTCAAAACCCCCCCAAGACAATGTCCCCAAAACACCCACCCAAAACTCCCCCGAGACAATGTCCCCAAAAACCCCCGGGACAATGTCCCCAAAACCCCCCCGAGACAACGTCCCCAAAACCCCCCCCGAGACAATGTCCCCAAAACCCCCCCGAGTCAATGTCCCAAAAACCCCCCCGAGACAATGTCCCCAAAACCCCCACCCCCAAAATCCCACGAGACAATGTTCCCAAAACCCCCCCGCGATAATGTCCCCAAAACCACCCACGAGACAATGTCCCCAAAACACCCCCACAAAACACCCCCGAGACAATGTCCCCAAAACCCCCTCGAGGCAATGTCCTCAAAACCCCCCCGAGACAACGTCCCCAAAACGCCCCCGAGACAATGTCCCCAAAACCCCCCCGAGACAATGTCGCCAAAAGCCCCTCCCCCAAAACCCCCCGAGACAATGTTCCCAAAACCCCCCGCAACAATGTCCCCAAAACCCCCCACGAGACAATGTCCCCAAAACAACCCCCCAAAACACACCCGAGACAATGTCCCCAAAACCCCCCCGAGACAATGTCCTCAAAACCCCCCGAGACAATGTCCCCAAAACACCCACCCAAAACTCCCCCGAGACAATGTCCCCAAAACCCCCCCGAGACAATGTCCCCAAAACCCCCCCGAGACAACGTCCCCAAAACCCCCCCCGAGACAATGTCCCCAAAACCCCCCCGAGACAATGTCCTCAAAAGCCCCCCGAGACAATGTCCCCAAAACACCCACCCAAAACCCCCCCGAGACAATGTCCCCAAAACCCCCCCGAGACAATGTCCCGAAAACCCCCCCGAGACAACGTCCGCAAAAACCCGCCCGAGACAATGTCCCCAATACCCCCCACAAGACAATGTCCCCAAAACAGCCCCCCAAAACACCCTCGAGACGATGTCCCCAAAACCCTCCCGAGACAATGTCTCCAAAACCCCCCGTGACAATGTCCCCAAAGCACCCACCCAAAACTCCCCCGAGACAATGTCCCAAAACCCCCCCGAGACAATGTCCTCAAAACCCCCCCGAGACAATGTCCCCAAAACACCCACCCAAAACTCCCCCGAGATAATGTCCCCAAAACCCCCCCGAGACAATGACCCCAAAAACCGCACCCCCAAAACCCCCCGAGACAATGTTCCCAAAACCCCCCACAAGACAATGTCCCCAAAACAACCCCCAAAACACCCCCGAGACGATGTCCCCAAAACACTCCCGAGACAATGTCTCCAAAACCACCCTGAGACAATGTGCCCAAAACAGCCACCCAAAACTCCCCCGAGACAATGTCCCCAAAACCCCCCGAGACAATGTCCCCAAAACCCCCCCGAGACAATGTCCCCAAAAGCCCCCCCCAAAACCCCCCCGAGACAATGTCCCCAAAACCCCCCCTCAAAAACCCCCCGACACAATGTCCCAAAAACCCCCCCGAGACAATGTCCCCAAAACCCCCCTCAAAACGCCCCCGAAGCAATGTCCCCAAAAACCCCCGGGACAATGTCCCCAAAACCCCCCCGAGACAATGTCCCAAAAAACCCCCCCGAGACAACGTCCCCAAAACGCCCCCGAGACAATGTCCCCAAAATCCCCCCGAGACAATGTCCTCAAAACCCCCCCGAGACAACGTCCCCAATGCGCCCCCGAGACAATGTCCCCAAAACCCCCCCGAGACAATGTCCCCAAAAACCCCTCCCCCAAAACCCACCGAGAAAATGTTCCCAAAACCCCCCCGCAACAATGTCCCCAAAACCCCCCACGAGACAATGTCCCCAAAACACCCCCCCAAAACACACCCGAAACATTGTCCCCAAAACCCCTCCGAGACAATGTCCTCAAAACCCCCCCGAGACAATGTCCCCAAAACACCCACCCAAAACTCCCCCGAGACAATGTCCCCAAAACCCCCCCGAGACAATGTCCCCAAAAACTGCACCCCCAAAACCCCCCGAGGCAATGTTCCCAAAACCCCCCACAAGACAATGTCCCCAAAACAACCCCCAAAACACCCCCGAGACGATGTCCCCAAAACCCTCCCGAGACAATGTCTCCAAAACCACCCTGAGACAATGTCCCCAAAACAGCCACCCAAAACTCCCCCGAGACAATGTCCCCAAAACCCCCCGAGACAATGTCCCCAAAACCCCCCGAGACAATGTCCCCAAAAGCCCCCCCCAAAACCCCCCCGAGACAATGTCCCCAAAACCCCCCCTCAAAAACCCCCCGAGACAATGTCCCCAAATCCCCCCCGAGACAATGTCCCCAAAATCCCCCTCAAAACACCCCCGAGACAATGTCCCCAAAAACCCCCGGGACCCCGGGACAATGTCCCCAAAACCCCCCCGAGACAATGTCCCAAAAAACCCCCCCCGAGACAACGTCCCCCAAACGCCCCCGAGACATTGTCCCCAAAACCCCCCCCGAGACAATGTCCCCAAAACCCCCACCCCCAAAACCCCCCGAGACAAAGTTTCCAAAACCCCCCCGCGACAATGTCCCCAAAACCCCCCATGAGACAATGTCCCCAAAACACGCCCCCAAAACACCCCCGAGACCATCTCCCCAAAACCCCCCCGTGACAATGTCCTCAAAACCCCCCCGAGGCAATGTCCCCAAAACACCCACCCAAAAACTCCCCCGAGACAATGTCCCCAAACCCCCCCCGAGACAATGTCCCCAAAACCCCCCCGAGACAACGTCCCCAAAACCCCCCCGAGACAATGTCCCCAAAACCCCCCCGAGACAATGTCCCCAAAATCCCCACCCCCAAAACCCCCCGAGACAATGCTCCCAAAACCCCCCCGAGACAATGTCCCCAAAACCCCCCACAAGACACTGTCCCCAAAACACCCCCCCCAAAACACCCCCGACACGATGTCCCCAAAACCCTCCCGAGACAATGTCTCGAAAACCCCCCCGAGACAATGTCCCCAAAAATCCCCGGGACAATGTCCCCAAAACCCCCCCGAGACAATGTCCCAAAAAACCACCCCAAGACAACGTCCCCAAAACGCCCCCGAGACAATGTCCCCAAAACAGCCCCGAGACAATGTCCCCAAAACCCCCACCCCCAAAAACCCCCGAGACAATGTTCCCAAAACCCCCCCGCAACAATGTCCCCAAAACCCCCCACGAGACAATGTCCCCAAAACACCCCCCCAAAACACCCCCGAGACAATGTCCCCAAAATCCCCCCGAGACAATGTCCTCAAAACCCCCGCGAGACAATGTCCCCAAAACACCCACCCAAAACTCCCCCGAGACAATGTCCCCAAAACCCCCCCGAGACAATGTCCCCAAAACCCCCCCAAGACAACATCCCCAAAACCCCCCCCGAGACAATGTCCCCAAAACCCCCCCGAGACAATGTCCCCAAAACCCACACCCCCAAAACCCCACGAGACAATGTTCCCAAAACCCCCCCACGATAATGTCCCCAAAACCCCCCACGAGACAATGTCCCCAAAACCCCCTCCCCCAAAACCCCCTGAGACAATGTTCCCAAAATCCCCCCGCAACAATGCCCCCAAAACCCCCCCGAGACAATGTCCTCAAAAACCCCACCCCCAAAACCCCACGAGACAATGTTCCCAAAACCCCCCCGCGATAATGTCCCCAAAACCCCCCACGAGACAATGTCCCCAAAACACCCCCCCAAAACACCCCCGAGACAATGTCCCCAAAACCCCCACGAGACAATGTCCTCCAAACCCCCCCGAGACAACGTCCCCAAAACGCCCCCGAGACAATGTCCCCAAAACCCCCCCGAGACAATGTCCCCAAAACCCCATCCCCCAAAACCCCCCGAGACAATGTTCCCAAAACCCCCCCGCAACAATGTCCCCAAAACCCCCCACGAGACAATGTCCCCAAAACACCCCCCCAAATCACACCCGAGACAATGTCCCCAAAACTCCCCCGAGACAATGTCCCCAAAACCCCCCCGAGACAATGTCCCCAAAACCCCCCCGAGACAACGTCCCCAAAACCCCCCCCGAGACAATGTCCCCAAAACCCCCCCGAGACAATGTCCTCAAAACCCCCCCGAGACAATGTCCCCAAAACACCCACCCAAAACTCCCCCGAGACAATGTCCCCAAAACCGCCCGGAGACAATGTCCCCAAAACCCCCCCGAGACAACGTCCCCAAAACCCCCACGAGACAATGTCCCCAAAACCCCCCCGAGACAATGTCCCCAAAACCTCCACCCCCAAAACCCCCCGAGTCAATGTTCCCAAATCCCGCCCGAGACAATGTCCCCAATACACCCCACAAGACAATGTCCCCAAAACACCCCCCCAAAACACCCCCGAGGCGATGTCCCCAAAACCCTCCCGAGACAATGTCTCCAAAACCCCCCCGAGACAATGTCCCCAAAACACCCACACAAAACTCCCCCGAGACAATGTCCCCAAAAACCCCCGAGACAATGTCCCCAAAACCCCCCGAGACAATGTCCCAAAAAACCCCCCCGAGACAACGTCCCCAAAACGCCCCCGAGACAATGTCCCCAAAATCCCCCCGAGACAATGTCCTCAAAACCCCCCCGAGACAACGTCCCCAATGCGCCCCCGAGACAATGTCCCCAAAACCCCCCCGAGACAATGTCCCCAAAAACCCCTCCCCCTAAACCCACCGAGAAAATGTTCCCAAAACCCCCCCGCAACAATGTCCCCAAAACCCCCCACGAGACAATGTCCCCAAAACACCCCCCCCAAAACACACCCGAGACAATGTCCCCAAAAACCCCCGAGACAATGTCCTCAAAACCCCCCCGAGACAATGTCCCCAAAACACCCACCCAAAACTCCCCCGAGACAATGTCCCCAAAACCCCCCCCGAGACAACGTCCCCAAAACCCCCCCCGAGACAATGTCCCCAAAACCCCCCCGAGACAATGTCCTCAAAACCCCCCCCGAGACAATGTCCCCAAAACACCCACCCAAAACTCCCCCGAGACAATGTCCCCAAAACCCCCCCGAGACAACGTCCCCAAAACCCCCCCGAGACAATGTCCCCAAAACAGCCACCCAAAACTCCCCCGAGACAATGTCCCCAAAACCCCCCGAGACAATGTCCCCAAAACCCCCCCCCCCCGAGACAATGTCCCCAAAAGCCCCCCCCAAAACCCCCCCGAGACAATGTCCCCAAAACCCCCCCTCAAAAACCCCCCGAGACAATGTCCCCAATCCCCCCCGAGACAATGTCCCCAAAATCCCCCTCAAAACGCCCCCGAGACAATGTCCCCAAAAAACCCCCGGGACAATGTCCCCCAAAACCCCCCCGAGACAATGTCCCAAAAAACCCCCCCCCGTGACAACGTCCCCCAAACGCCCCCGAGACAATGTCCCCAAAACCCCCCCCGAGACAATGTCCCCAAAACCCCCACCCCCAAAACCCCCCCGAGACAAAGTTTCCAAAACCCCCCCGCGACAATGTCCCCAAAACCCCCCATGAGACAATGTCCCCAAAACACGCCCCCAAAACACCCCCGAGACCATCTCCCCAAAACCCCCCCGTGACAATGTCCTCAAAACCCCCCCGAGGCAATGTCCCCAAAAACACCCACCCCAAAACTCCCCCGAGACAATGTCCCCCAAACCCCCCCCGAGACAATGTCCCCCAAAACCCCCCCGAGACAACGTCCCCAAAACCCCCCCGAGACAATGTCCCCAAAACCCCCCCGAGACAATGTCCCCAAAATCCCCACCCCCAAAACCCCCCGAGACAATGCTCCCAAAACCCCCCCGAGACAATGTCCCCAAAACCCCCCACAAGACACTGTCCCCAAAACACCCCCCCAAAACACCCCCGACACGATGTCCCCAAAACCCTCCCGAGACAATGTCTCGAAAACCCCCCCGAGACAATGTCCCCAAAAATCCCCGTGGACAATGTCCCCAAAAACCCCCCCCGAGACAATGTCCCAAAAAACCACCCCAAGACAACGTCCCCAAAACGCCCCCGAGACAATGTCCCCCAAAACAGCCCCGAGACAATGTCCCCAAAACCCCCACCCCCAAAAACCCCGAGACAATGTTCCCAAAACCCCCCCGCAACAATGTCCCCAAAACCCCCACGAGACAATGTCCCCAAAACACCCCCCCAAAACACCCCCGAGACAATGTCCCCAAAACGCCCCCGAGACAATGTCCTCAAAACCACCGCGAGACAATGTCCCCAAAACACCCACCCAAAACTCCCCCCGAGACAATGTCCCCCAAAACCCCCCCGAGACAATGTCCCCAAAACCCCCCCAAGACAACATCCCCAAAACCCCCCCCCGAGACAATGTCCCCAAAACCCCCCCGAGACAATGTCCCCAAAACCCACACCCCCAAAACCCCACGAGACAATGTTCCCAAAACCCCCCCACGATAATGTCCCCAAAACCCCCCACGAGACAATGTCCCCAAAACACCCCCCCAAAACACCCCCGAGACAATGTCCCCAAAACCCCCTCCCCCAAAACCCCCCTGAGACAATGTTCCCAAAATCCCCCAGCAACAATGCCCCCAAAACCCCCCACGAGACAATGTCCCCAAAACACCCCCCCCAAAACACACCCCGAGACAATGTCCCCAAAACCCCCCCGAGACAATGTCCTCAAAACCCCCCCAGACAATGTCCCCAAAACACCCACCCAAAACTCCCCCGAGACAATGTCCCCAAAACCTTCCCGACACAATGTCCCCAAAACCCCCCCGAGACAATGTCCCCAAAACCTCCACCCCCAAAACCCCCCGAGACAATGTTCCCAAAACCCGCCCGAGACAATGTCCCCAAAACACCCACCCAAAACACCCCCGAGACGATGTCCCCAAAACCCTCCCGAGACAATGTCTCCAAAACCCCGCCGAGACAATGTCCCCAAAACACCCACCCAAAACTCCCCCGAGACAATGTCCCCAAAACCCCCCCGAGACAATGTCCCCAAAAACCCCCCGAGACAACGCCCCCAAAACCCCCGCCGAGACAATGTCCCCAAAACACCCCCGAGACAATGTCTCCAAAACCCCCACCCCCAAAAACCCCCGAGACAATGTTCCCAAAACCCCCCCGCAACAATGTCCCCAAAACCCCCCACGAGACAATGTCCCCAAAACACCCCCCCAATACACCCCCGAGACAATGTCCCGAAAACCCCCCCGAGACAATGTCCTCAAAACCCCCCCGAGACAATGTCCCCAAACACCCACCCAAAACTCCCCCGAGACAATGTCCCCAAAACCCCCCCGAGACAATGTCCTCAAAAACCCCACCCCCAAAACCCCACGAGACAATGTTCCCAAAACCCCCCCGCGATAATGTCCCCAAAACCCCCCACGAGACAATGTCCCCAAAACACCCCCCCAAAACACCCCCGAGACAATGTCCCCAAAACCCCCACGAGACAATGTCCTCCAAACCCCCCCGAGACAACGTCCCCAAAACGCCCCCGAGACAATGTCCCCAAAACCCCCCCGAGACAATGTCCCCAAAACCCCATCCCCCAAAACCCCCCGAGACAATGTTCCCAAAACCCCCCCGCAACAATGTCCCCAAAACCCCCCACGAGACAATGTCCCCAAAACACCCCCCCAAATCACACCCGAGACAATGTCCCCAAAACTCCCCCGAGACAATGTCCCCAAAACCCCCCCGAGACAATGTCCCCAAAACACCCCCGAGACAACGTCCCCAAAACCCCCCCCCGAGACAATGTCCCCAAAACCCCCCCGAGACAATGTCCTCAAAACCCCCCCGAGACAATGTCCCCAAAACACCCACCCAAAACTCCCCCGAGACAATGTCCCCAAAACCGCCCAGAGACAATGTCCCCAAAACCCCCCCGAGACAACGTCCCCAAAACCCCCCCGAGACAATGTCCCCAAAACCCCCCCGAGACAATGTCCCCAAAACCTCCACCCCCAAAACCCCCCGAGTCAATGTTCCCAAATCCCGCCCGAGACAATGTCCCCAATACACCCCACAAGACAATGTCCCCAAAACACCCCCCCAAAACACCCCCGAGGCGATGTCCCCAAAACCCTCCCGAGACAATGTCTCCAAAACCCCCCCGAGACAATGTCCCCAAAACACCCACCCAAAACTCCCCCGAGACAATGTCCCCAAAAACCCCCGAGACAATGTCCCCAAAACCCCCCGAGACAATGTCCCAAAAAACCCCCCCGAGACAACGTCCCCAAAACGCCCCCGAGACAATGTCCCCAAAATCCCCCCGAGACAATGTCCTCAAAACCCCCCCGAGACAACGTCCCCAATGCGCCCCCGAGACAATGTCCCCAAAACCCCCCCGAGACAATGTCCCCAAAAACCCCTCCCCCTAAACCCACCGAGAAAATGTTCCCAAAACCCCCCCGCAACAATGTCCCCAAAACCCCCCACGAGACAATGTCCCCAAAACACCCCCCCCAAAACACACCCGAGACAATGTCCCCAAAAACCCCCGAGACAATGTCCTCAAAACCCCCCCGAGACAATGTCCCCAAAACACCCACCCAAAACTCCCCCGAGACAATGTCCCCAAAACCCCCCCCGAGACAACGTCCCCAAAACCCCCCCCGAGACAATGTCCCCAAAACCCCCCCGAGACAATGTCCTCAAAACCCCCCCCCGAGACAATGTCCCCAAAACACCCACCCAAAACTCCCCCGAGACAATGTCCCCAAAACCCCCCCCGAGACAATGTCCCCAAAACCCCCCCGAGACAACGTCCCCAAAACCCCCCCGAAACAATGTCCCCAAAACAGCCACCCAAAACTCCCCCGAGACAATGTCCCCAAAACCCCCCGAGACAATGTCCCCAAAACCCCCCGAGACAATGTCCCCAAAAGCCCCCCCCAAAACACCCCCGAGACAATGTCCCCAAAACCCCCCCTCAAAAACCCCCCGAGACAATGTCCCCAAATCCCCCCCGAGACAATGTCCCCAAAATCCCCCTCAAAACGCCCCCGAGACAATGTCCCCAAAAACCCCCGGGACAATGTCCCCAAAACCCCCCCGAGACAATGTCCCAAAAAAACCCCCCCCGTGACAACGTCCCCCAAACGCCCCCGAGACAATGTCCCCAAAACCCCCCCCGAGACAATGTCCCCAAAACCCCCACCCCCAAAACCCCCCGAGACAAAGTTTCCAAAACCCCCCCGCGACAATGTCCCCAAAACCCCCCATGAGACAATGTCCCCAAAACACGCCCCCAAAACACCCCCGAGACCATCTCCCCAAAACCCCCCCGTGACAATGTCCTCAAAACCCCCCCGAGGCAATGTCCCCAAAACACCCACCCAAAACTCCCCCGAGACAATGTCCCCAAACCCCCCCCGAGACAATGTCCCCAAAACCCCCCCGAGACAACGTCCCCAAAACCCCCCCGAGACAATGTCCCCAAAACCCCCCCGAGACAATGTCCCCAAAATCCCCACCCCCAAAACCCCCCGAGACAATGCTCCCAAAACCCCCCCGAGACAATGTCCCCAAAACCCCCCACAAGACACTGTCCCCAAAACACCCCCCCAAAACACCCCCGACACGATGTCCCCAAAACCCACCCGAGACAATGTCTCGAAAACCCCCCCGAGACAATGTCCCCAAAAAATCCCCGGGACAATGTCCCCAAAACCCCCCCGAGACAATGTCCCAAAAAACCACCCCAAGACAACGTCCCCAAAACGCCCCCGAGACAATGTCCCCAAAACAGCCCCGAGACAATGTCCCCAAAACCCCCCACCCCCAAAAACCCCCGAGACAATGTTCCCAAAACCCCCCCGCAACAATGTCCCCAAAACCCCCCACGAGACAATGTCCCCAAAACACCCCCCCAAAACACCCCCGAGACAATGTCCCCAAAACCCCCCCGAGACAATGTCCTCAAAACCACCGCGAGACAATGTCCCCAAAACACCCACCCAAAACTCCCCCGAGACAATGTCCCCAAAACCCCCCCGAGACAATGTCCCCAAAACCCCCCCAAGACAACATCCCCAAAACCCCCCCCGAGACAATGTCCCCAAAACCCCCCCGAGACAATGTCCCCAAAACCTAAAACCCCCAAAACCCCACGAGACAATGTTCCCAAAACCCCCCCACGATAATGTCCCCAAAACCCCCCACGAGACAATGTCCCCAAAACACCCCCCCAAAACACCCCCGAGACAATGTCCCCAAAACCCCCTCCCCCAAAACCCCCTGAGACAATGTTCCCAAAATCCCCCCGCAACAATGCCCCCAAAACCCCCACGAGACAATGTCCTCAAAACCCACCCGAGACAATGTCCCCAAAACATCCACCCAAAACTCCCCCGAGACAATGTCCCCAAGACCCCCCCGAGACAATGTCCCCAAAACCCCCCCCGAGACAATGTCCCCAAAACCCCCCCGAGACAATGTCCTCAAAACCCCCCCAGACAATGTCCCCAAAACAACCCACCCAAAACTCCCCCGAGACAATGTCCCCAAAACCTTCCCGAGACAATGTCCCCAAAACCCCCCCGAGACAATGTCCCCAAAACCTCCACCCCCAAAACCCCCCGAGACAATGTTCCCAAAACCCGCCCGAGACAATGTCCCCAAAACACCCACCCAAAACACCCCCGAGACGATGTCCCCAAAACCCTCCCGAGACAATGTCTCCAAAACCCCCCCGAGACAATGTCCCCAAAAACACCCACCCAAAACTCCCCCGAGACAATGTCCCCAAAACCCCCCCGAGACAATGTTCCCAAAAACCCCCCGAGACAACGCCCCCAAAACCCCCGCCGAGACAATGTCCCCAAAACACCCCCGAGACAATGTCTCCAAAACCCCCACCCCCAAAAACCCCCGAGACAATGTTCCCAAAACCCCCCGCAACAATGTCCCCAAAACCCCCCACGAGACAATGTCCCCAAAACACCCCCCCAATACACCCCCGAGACAATGTCCCGAAAACCCCCCCGAGACAATGTCCTCAAAACCCCCCCGAGACAATGTCCCCAAACACCCACCCAAAACTCCCCCGAGACAATGTCCCCAAAACCCCCCCGAGACAATGTCCTCAAAAACCCCACCCCCAAAACCCCACGAGACAATGTTCCCAAAACCCCCCCGCGATAATGTCCCCAAAACCCCCCACGAGACAATGTCCCCAAAACACCCCCCCAAAACACCCCCGAGACAATGTCCCCAAAACCCCCACGAGACAATGTCCTCCAAACCCCCCCGAGACAACGTCCCCAAAACGCCCCCGAGACAATGTCCCCAAAACCCCCCCGAGACAATGTCCCCAAAACCCCATCCCCCAAAACCCCCCGAGACAATGTTCCCAAAACCCCCCCGCAACAATGTCCCCAAAACCCCCCACGAGACAATGTCCCCAAAACACCCCCCCAAATCACACCCGAGACAATGTCCCCAAAACTCCCCCGAGACAATGTCCCCAAAACCCCCCCGAGACAATGTCCCCAAAACCCCCCCGAGACAACGTCCCCAAAACCCCCCCCCGAGACAATGTCCCCAAAACCCCCCCGAGACAATGTCCTCAAAACCCCCCCGAGACAATGTCCCCAAAACACCCACCCAAAACTCCCCCGAGACAATGTCCCCAAAACCGCCCAGAGACAATGTCCCCAAAACCCCCCCGAGACAACGTCCCCAAAACCCCCCCGAGACAATGTCCCCAAAACCCCCCCGAGACAATGTCCCCAAAACCTCCACCCCCAAAACCCCCCGAGTCAATGTTCCCAAATCCCGCCCGAGACAATGTCCCCAATACACCCCACAAGACAATGTCCCCAAAACACCCCCCCAAAACACCCCCGAGGCGATGTCCCCAAAACCCTCCCGAGACAATGTCTCCAAAACCCCCCCGAGACAATGTCCCCAAAACACCCACCCAAAACTCCCCCGAGACAATGTCCCCAAAAACCCCCGAGACAATGTCCCCAAAACCCCCCGAGACAATGTCCCAAAAAACCCCCCCGAGACAACGTCCCCAAAACGCCCCCGAGACAATGTCCCCAAAATCCCCCCGAGACAATGTCCTCAAACCCCCCCCGAGACAACGTCCCCAATGCGCCCCCGAGACAATGTCCCCAAAACCCCCCCGAGACAATGTCCCCAAAAACCCCTCCCCCTAAACCCACCGAGAAAATGTTCCCAAAACCCCCCCGCAACAATGTCCCCAAAACCCCCCACGAGACAATGTCCCCAAAACACCCCCCCCAAAACACACCCGAGACAATGTCCCCAAAAACCCCCGAGACAATGTCCTCAAAACCCCCCCGAGACAATGTCCCCAAAACACCCACCCAAAACTCCCCCGAGACAATGTCCCCAAAACCCCCCCCGAGACAACGTCCCCAAAACCCCCCCCGAGACAATGTCCCCAAAACCCCCCCGAGACAATGTCCTCAAAACCCCCCCCGAGACAATGTCCCCAAAACACCCACCCAAAACTCCCCCGAGACAATGTCCCCAAAACCCCCCCGAGACAATGTCCCCAAAACCCCCCCGAGACAACGTCCCCAAAACCCCCCCGAGACAATGTCCCCAAAACCCCCCCGAGACAATGTCCCCAAAACCTCCACCCCCAAAACCCCCCGACACAATGTTCCCAAAACCCCCCCGAGACAATGTCCCGAAAACCCCCCCGAGACAACGTCCCCAAAACCCCCCCGAGACAATGTCCCCAAAACCCCCCAGAGACAATGTCCCCAAAAACTCCACCCCCAAACCCCCCCGAGACAATGTTCCCAAAACCCGCCTGAGACAATGTCCCCAATACCCCCCCAAGACAATGCCCCAAAACCCCCCAGAGACAATGTCCCCAAAACACCCACCCAAAACTCCCCCGAGACAATGTCCCCAAAACCCCCCCGAGACAATATCCCCAAAACCCACCCGAGACAATGTCCCCAAAAGCCCCCCCCAAACCCCCCCCGAGACAATGTCCCCAAAACCCCCCGAGACTATGTCCCCAAAAACCCCCGGGACAATGTCCCCAATATCCCCCCCCCAAAAACCCCCCGAGACAATATCCCCAAAGCACCCCCGAGACAATGTCCCCAAAACCCTCCCGAGACAATGTCCCCAAACACCCCCCCCCCAAAACCCCCCTTGAGACAATGTCCCCAAAACGCCCCCGAGACAATGTCGCCAAAACCCCTCCGAGACACTGTCCCCAAAATCCCCCCCCAAACCCCCCCGAGACATTGTCCCCAGAACCCCTTCGAGACAATGTTGCCAAAACCCCCCCGAGACAATGTCCCAAAAACCCCCCCCAAATCCCCCCCGAGACAATGTTCCCAAAACCCCCCCGAGACAATGTCCCCAAAACCCCCCCACAAAAACCCCCCGAGACAATGTCCCAAAAATCCCCCCCGAGACTACGTCCCCAAAACGCCCCCGAGACAATGTCCCCAAAACCCCCCCGAGACAATGTCCCCAAAACCCCCACCCCCAAAACCCCCCGAGACAATGTTCCCAAAACCCCCCCGCAACAATGTCCCCAAAACCCCCCACGAGACAATGTCCCCAAAACACCCCCCCAAAACACACCCGAAACATTGTCCCCAAAACCCCCTCGAGACAATGTCCTCAAAACCCCCCCGAGACAATGTCCCCAAAACACCCACCCAAAACTCCCCCGAGACAATGTCCCCAAAACCCCCCCGAGACAATGTCCCCAAAAACTGCACCCCCAAAACCCCCCGAGGCAATGTTCCCAAAAACCCCCACAAGACAATGTCCCCAAAACAACCCCCAAAACACCCCCGAGACGATGTCCCCAAAACCCTCCCGAGACAATGTCTCCAAAACCACCCTGAGACAATGTCCCCAAAACAGCCACCCAAAACTCCCCCGAGACAATGTCCCCAAAACCCCCCCAGACAATGTCCCCAAAACCCCCCCGAGACAATGTCCCCAAAACCCCCCCTCAAAAACCCCCCGAGACAATGTCCCCAAAAACCCCCGAGACAATGTCCCCAAAATCCCCCTCAAAACGCCCCCGAGACAATGTCCCCAAAAACCCCCGGGACAATGTCCCCCCAAACGCCCCCGAGACAATGTCCCCAAAACCCCCCCGAGACAATGTCCCCAAAAGCCCCACCCCCAAAACCCCCCGAGACAATATTTCCAAAACCCCCCCGCGACAATTTCCCCAAAACCCCCCATGAGACAATGTCCCCAAAACACGCCCCCAAAACACCCCCGAGACCATCTCCCCAAAACACCCCCGTGACAATGTCCTCACAACCCCCCCGAGGCAATGTCCCCAAAACACCCACCCAAAACTCCCCCGAGACAATGTCCCCAAAACCCCCCCGAGACAACGTCCCCAAAACCCCCCCGAGACAACGTCCCCAAAACCCCCCCGAGACAATGTCCCCAAAACCCCCCCGAGACAATGTCCCCAAAATCCCCACCCCCAAAACCCCCCGAGACAATGCTCCCAAAACCCCCCCGAGACAATGTCCCCAAAACCCCCCACAAGACACTGTCCCCAAAACACCCCCCCAAAACACCCCCGACACGATGTCCCCAAAACCCTCCCGAGACAATGTCTCGAAAACCCCCCCGAGACAATGTCCCCAAAAATCCCCGGGACAATGTCCCCAAAACCCCCCCGAGACAATGTCCCAAAAAGCCCCCCCAAGACAACGTCCCCAAAACGCCCCTGAGACAATGTCCCCAAAACAGCCCCGAGACAATGTCCCCAAAACCCCCACACCCAAAAACCCCTGAGACAATGTTCCCAAAACCCCCCGCAACAATGTCCCCAAAACCCCCCACGAGACAATGTCCCCAAAACACCCCCCCAAAACACCCCCGAGACAATGTCCGCAAAACCCCCCCGAGACAATGTCCTCAAAACCCCCCCGAGACAATGTCCCCAAAACACCCACCCAAAACTCCCCCGAGACAATGTCCCCAAAACCCCCCCGAGACAATGTCCCCAAAACCCCCCCAAGACAACATCCCCAAAACCCCCCCCGAGACAATGTCCCCAAAACCCCCCCGAGACAATGTCCCCAAAACCCACACCCCCAAAACCCCACGAGACAATGTTCCCAAAACCCCCCCACGATAATGTCCCCAAAACCCCCCACGAGACAATGTCCCCAAAACACCCCCCAAAACACCCCCGAGACAATGTCCCCAAAACCCCCCGAGACAATGGTCCCAAAACCCCCCGCAACAATGCCCCCAAAACCCCCCACGAGACAATGTCCCCAAAACACCCCCCCCAAAACACACCCGAGACAATGTCCCCAAAACCCCCCCGAGACAATGTCCTCAAAATCCCCCCGAGACAATGTCCCCAAAACACCCACCCAAAACTCCCCCGAAACAATGTCCCCAAAACCCCCCCGAGACAATGTCCCCAAAACCCCCCCGAGACAATGTCCCCAAAACCCCCCCGAGACAATGTCCTCAAAACCCCCCCGAGACAATGTCCCCAAAAGACCCACCCAAAACTCCCCCGAGACAATGTCCCCAAAACCTTCCCGAGACAATGTCCCCAAAACCCCCCCGAGACAACGTCCCCAAAACCCCCCCGAGACAATGTCCCGAAAACCCCCCCGAGACAATGTTCCCAAAACCCGCCCGAGACAATGTCCCCAAAACACCCACCCAAAACACCCCCGAGACGATGTCCCCAAAACCCTCCCGAGACAATGTCCCCAAAACCCCCCCGAGACAACGTCCCCAAAACCCCCCCGAGACAATGTCCCCAAAACCCCCCCGAGACAATGTCCCCAAAATCCCCACCCCCAAAACCCCCCGAGACAATGCTCCCAAAACCCCCCCGAGACAATGTCCCCAAAACCCCCCACAAGACACTCTCCCCAAAACACCCCCCCAAAACACCCCCGACACGATGTCACCAAAACCCTCCCGAGACAATGTCTCGAAAACCCCCCCGAGACAATGTCCCCAAAAATCCCCGGGACAATGTCCCCAAAACCCCCCCGAGACAATGTCCCAAAAAGCCCCCCCAAGACAACGTCCCCAAAACGCCCCTGAGACAATGTCCCCAAAACAGCCCCGAGACAATGTCCCCAAAACCCCCACACCCAAAAACCCCCGAGACAATGTTCCCAAAACCCCCCGCAACAATGTCCCCAAAACCCCCCACGAGACAATGTCCACAAAACACCCCCCCAAAACACCCCCGAGACAATGTCCCCAAAACCCCCCCGAGACAATGTCCTCAAAACCGCCCCGAGACAATGTCCCCAAAACACCCACCCAAAACTCCCCCGAGACAATGTCCCCAAAACCCCGCCGAGACAATGTCCCCAAAACCCCCCCAAGACAACATCCCCAAAACCCCCCCCGAGACAATGTCCCCAAAACCCCCCCGAGACAATGTCCCCAAAACCCACACCCCCAAAACCCCACGAGACAATGTTCCCAAAACCCCCCCACGATAATGTCCCCAAAACCCCCCACGAGACAATGTCCCCAAAACACCCCCCCAAAACACCCCCGAGACAATGTCCCCAAAACCCCCTCCCCCAAAACCCCCCGAGACAATGTTCCCAAAACCCCCCGCAACAATGCCCCCAAAACCCCCCACGAGACAATGTCCCCAAAACACCCCCCCCAAAACACACCCGAGACAATGTCCCCAAAACCCCCCCGAGACAATGTCCTCAAAAGCCCCCCGAGACAATGTCCCCAAAACACCCACCCAAAACTCCCCCGAGACAATGTCCCCAAAACCCCCCCGAGACAATGTCCCCAAAACCCCCCCAAGACAATGTCCCCAAAACCCCCCCGAGACAATGTCCTCAAAACCCCCCCGAGACAATGTCCCCAAAACACCCACCCAAAACTCCCCCGAGACAATGTCCCCAAAACCTTCCCGAGACAATGTCCCCAAAACCCCCCCGAGACAACGTCCCCAAAACCCCCCCGAGACAATGTCCCCAAAATCCCCCCGAGACAATGTTCCCAAAACCCGCCCGAGACAATGTCCCCAAAACACCCACCCAAAACACCCCCGAGACGATGTCCCCAAAACCCTCCCGAGACAATGTCTCCAAAACCCCCCCGAGACAATGTCCCCAAAACACCCACCCAAAACTCCCCCGAGACAATGTCCCCAAAACCCCCCCGAGACAATGTCCCCAAAAACCCCCCGAGACAACGCCCCCAAAACCCCCCCCGAGACAATGTCCCCAAAACACCCCCGAGACAATGTCTCCAAAACCCCCACCCACAAAAACCCCCGAGACAATGTTCCCAAAACCCCCCCGCAACAATGTCCCCAAAACCCCCCCCGAGACAATGTCCCCAAAACCCCCCCGAGACAATGTCCCCAAAACCCCCACACCCAAAAACCCCCGAGACAATGTTCCCAAAACCCCCCGCAACAATGTCCCCAAAACCCCCCACGAGACAATGTCCACAAAACACCCCCCCAAAACACCCCCGAGACAATGTCCCCAAAACCCCCCCGAGACAATGTCCTCAAAACCGCCCCGAGACAATGTCCCCAAAACACCCACCCAAAACTCCCCCGAGACAATGTCCCCAAAACCCCCCCGAGACAATGTCCCCAAAACCCCCCCAAGACAACATCCCCAAAACCCCCCCCGAGACAATGTCCCCAAAACCCCCCCGAGACAATGTCCCCAAAACCCACACCCCCAAAACCCCACGAGACAATGTTCCCAAAACCCCCCCACGATAATGTCCCCAAAACCCCCCACGAGACAATGTCCCCAAAACACCCCCCCAAAACACCCCCGAGACAATGTCCCCAAAACCCCCTCCCCCAAAACCCCCCGAGACAATGTTCCCAAAACCCCCCGCAACAATGCCCCCAAAACCCCCCACGAGACAATGTCCCCAAAACACCCCCCCCAAAACACACCCGAGACAATGTCCCCAAAACCCCCCCGAGACAATGTCCTCAAAAGCCCCCCGAGACAATGTCCCCAAAACACCCACCCAAAACTCCCCCGAGACAATGTCCCCAAAACCCCCCCGAGACAATGTCCCCAAAACCCCCCCAAGACAATGTCCCCAAAACCCCCCCGAGACAATGTCCTCAAAACCCCCCCGAGACAATGTCCCCAAAACACCCACCCAAAACTCCCCCGAGACAATGTCCCCAAAACCTTCCCGAGACAATGTCCCCAAAACCCCCCCGAGACAACGTCCCCAAAACCCCCCCGAGACAATGTCCCCAAAATCCCCCCGAGACAATGTTCCCAAAACCCGCCCGAGACAATGTCCCCAAAACACCCACCCAAAACACCCCCGAGACGATGTCCCCAAAACCCTCCCGAGACAATGTCTCCAAAACCCCCCCGAGACAATGTCCCCAAAACACCCACCCAAAACTCCCCCGAGACAATGTCCCCAAAACCCCCCCGAGACAATGTCCCCAAAAACCCCCCGAGACAACGCCCCCAAAACCCCCCCCGAGACAATGTCCCCAAAACACCCCCGAGACAATGTCTCCAAAACCCCCACCCACAAAAACCCCCGAGACAATGTTCCCAAAACCCCCCCGCAACAATGTCCCCAAAACCCCCCCCGAGACAATGTCCCCAAAACCCCCCCGAGACAATGTCCCCAAAACCCACACCCCCAAAACCCCACGAGACAATGTTCCCAAAACCCCCCCACGATAATGTCCCCAAAACCCCCCACGAGACAATGTCCCCAAAACACCCCCCCAAAACACCCCCGAGACAATGTCCCCAAAACCCCCTCCCCCAAAACCCCCCGAGACAATGTTCCCAAAACCCCCCGCAACAATGCCCCCAAAACCCCCCACGAGACAATGTCCCCAAAACACCCCCCCCCAAAACACACCCGAGACAATGTCCCCAAAATCCCCCCGAGACAATGTCCTCAAAACCCCCCCGAGACAATGTCCCCAAAACACCCACCCAAAACTCCCCCGAGACAATGTCCCCAAAACCCCCCCGAGACAATGTCCCCAAAACCCCCCCGAGACAATGTCCCCAAAACCCCCCCGAGACAATGTCCTCAAAACCCCCCCGAGACAATGTCCCCAAAACACCCACCCAAAACTCCCCCGAGACAATGTCCCCAAAACCTTCCCGAGACAATGTCCCCAAAACCCCCCCGAGACAACGTCCCCAAAACCCCCCCGAGACAATGTCCCCAAAACCCCCCCGAGACAACGTCCCCAAAACCTCCACCCACAAAACCCCCCGAGACAATGTTCCCAAAACCCGCCCGAGACAATGTCCCCAAAACACCCACCCAAAACACCCCCGAGACGATGTCCCCAAAACCCTCCCGAGACAATGTCTCCAAAACCCCCCCGAGACAATGTCCCCAAAACACCCACCCAAAACTCCCCCGAGACAATGTCCCCAAAACCCCCCCGAGACAATGTCCCCAAAAACCCCCCGAGACAACGCCCCCAAAACCCCCCCCGAGACAATGTCCCCAAAACACCCCCGAGACAATGTCTCCAAAACCCCCACCCCCAAAAACCCCCGAGACAATGTTCCCAAAACCCCCCCGCAACAATGTCCCCAAAAGCCCCCACGAGACAATGTCCCCAAAACACCCCCGCAATACACCCCCGAGACAATGTCCCGAAAACCACCCCGAGACAATGTCCTCAAAACCCCCCCGAGACAATGTCCCCAAACACCCACCCAAAACTCCCCCGAGACAATGTCCCCAAAACCCCCCCGAGACAATGTCCCCAAAACCCCCCCGAGACAACGTCCCCAAAACCCCCCCCGAGACAATGTCCCCAAAACGCCCCCGAGACAATGTCCCCAAAACCCCAACGAGACAATGTCCTCAAAAACCCCACCCCCAAAACCCCACGAGACAATGTTCCCAAAACCCCCCCGCGATAATGTCCCCAAAACCCCCCACGAGACAATGTCCCCAAAACACCCCCCCAAAACACCCCCGAGACAATGTCCCCAAAACCCCCCCGAGACAATGTCCTCAAAACCCCCCCGAGACAACGTCCCCAAAACGCCCCCGAGACAATGTCTCCAAAACCCCCACCCCCAAAAACCCCCGAGACAATGTTCCCAAAACCCCCCCGCAACAATGTCCCCAAAACCCCCCACGAGACAATGTCCCCAAAACACCCCCCCAATACACCCCCGAGACAATGTCCCGAAAACCCCCCCGAGACAATGTCCTCAAAACCCCCCCGAGACAATGTCCCCAAACACCCACCCAAAACTCCCCCGAGACAATGTCCCCAAAACCCCCCCGAGACAATGTCCTCAAAAACCCCACCCCCAAAACCCCACGAGACAATGTTCCCAAAACCCCCCCGCGATAATGTCCCCAAAACCCCCCACGAGACAATGTCCCCAAAACACCCCCCCAAAACACCCCCGAGACAATGTCCCCAAAACCCCCACGAGACAATGTCCTCCAAACCCCCCCGAGACAACGTCCCCAAAACGCCCCCGAGACAATGTCCCCAAAACCCCCCCGAGACAATGTCCCCAAAACCCCCTCCCCCAAAACCCCCCGAGACAATGTTCCCAAAACCCCCCCGCAACAATGTCCCCAAAACCCCCCACGAGACAATGTCCCCAAAACACCCCCCCAAATCACACCCGAGACAATGTCCCCAAAACTCCCCCGAGACAATGTCCCCAAAACCCCCCCGAGACAACGTCCCCAAAACCCCCCCGAGACAACGTCCCCAAAACCCCCCCCGAGACAATGTCCCCAAAACCCCCCCGAGACAATGTCCTCAAAACCCCCCCGAGACAATGTCCCCAAAACACCCACCCAAAACTCCCCCGAGACAATGTCCCCAAAACCGCCCAGAGACAATGTCCCCAAAACCCCCCCGAGACAACGTCCCCAAAACCCCCCCGAGACAATGTCCCCAAAACCCCCCCGAGACAATGTCCCCAAAACCTCCACCCCCAAAACCCCCCGAGTCAATGTTCCCAAATCCCGCCCGAGACAATGTCCCCAATACACCCCACAAGACAATGTCCCCAAAACACCCCCCCAAAACACCCCCGAGGCGATGTCCCCAAAACCCTCCCGAGACAATGTCTCCAAAACCCCCCCGAGACAATGTCCCCAAAACACCCACCCAAAACTCCCCCGAGACAATGTCCCCAAAAACCCCCGAGACAATGTCCCCAAAATCCCCCCGAGACAATGTCCTCAAAACCCCCCCGAGACAACGTCCCCAATGCGCCCCCGAGACAATGTCCCCAAAACCCCCCCGAGACAATGTCCCCAAAAACCCCTCCCCCTAAACCCACCGAGAAAATGTTCCCAAAACCCCCCCGCAACAATGTCCCCAAAACCCCCCACGAGACAATGTCCCCAAAACACCCCCCCCAAAACACACCCGAGACAATGTCCCCAAAAACCCCCGAGACAATGTCCTCAAAACCCCCCCGAGACAATGTCCCCAAAACACCCACGCAAAACTCCCCCGAGACAATGTCCCCAAAACCCCCCCCGAGACAACGTCCCCAAAACCCCCCCCGAGACAATGTCCCCAAAACCCCCCCGAGACAATGTCCTCAAAACCCCCCCCGAGACAATGTCCCCAAAACACCCACCCAAAACTCCCCCGAGACAATGTCCCCAAAACCCCCCCGAGACAATGTCCCCAAAACCCCCCCGAGACAACGTCCCCAAAACCCCCCCGAGACAATGTCCCCAAAACCCCCCCGAGACAATGTCCCCAAAACCTCCACCCCCAAAACCCCCCGACACAATGTTCCCAAAACCCCCCCGAGACAATGTCCCGAAAACCCCCCCGAGACAACGTCCCCAAAACCCCCCCGAGACAATGTCCCCAAAACCCCCCAGAGACAATGTCCCCAAAAACTCCACCCCCAAACCCCCCCGAGACAATGTTCCCAAAACCCGCCCGAGACAATGTCCCCAATACCCCCCCAAGACAATGCCCCAAAACCCCCCAGAGACAATGTCCCCAAAACACCCACCCAAAACTCCCCCGAGACAATGTCCCCAAAACCCCCCCGAGACAATGTCCCCAAAACCCACCGGAGACAATGTCCCCAAAAGCCCCCCCCAAAACCCCCCCGAGACAATGTCCCCAAAACCCCCCGAGACTATGTCCCCAAAAACCCCCGGGACAATGTCCCCAATATCCCCCCCCCAAAAACCCCCCGAGACAATATCCCCAAAGCACCCCCGAGACAATGTCCCCAAAACCCTCCCGAGACAATGTCCCCAAACACCCCCCCCCAAAACCCCCCTTGAGACAATGTCCCCAAAACGCCCCCGAGACAATGTCGCCAAAACCCCTCCGAGACACTGTCCCCAAAATCCCCCCCCAAACCCCCCCGAGACATTGTCCCCAGAACCCCTTCGAGACAATGTCGCCAAAACCCCCCCGAGACAATGTCCCAAAAACCCCCCCCAAAACCCCCCCAGACAATGTCCCCAAAACACCCACCCAAAACTCCCCCGAGACAATGTCCCCAAAACCTTCCCGAGACAATGTCCCCAAAACCCCCCCGAGACAATGTCCCCAAAACCTCCACCCCCAAAACCCCCCGAGACAATGTTCCCAAAACCCGCCCGAGACAATGTCCCCAAAACACCCACCCAAAACACCCCCGAGACGATGTCCCCAAAACCCTCCCGAGACAATGTCTCCAAAACCCCCCCGAGACAATGTCCCCAAAACACCCACCCAAAACTCCCCCGAGACAATGTCCCCAAAACCCCCCCGAGACAATGTTCCCAAAAACCCCCCGAGACAACGCCCCCAAAACCCCCGCCGAGACAATGTCCCCAAAACACCCCCGAGACAATGTCTCCAAAACCCCCACCCCCAAAAACCCCCGAGACAATGTTCCCAAAACCCCCCGCAACAATGTCCCCAAAACCCCCCACGAGGCAATGTCCCCAAAACACCCCCCCCAATACACCCCCGAGACAATGTCCCGAAAACCCCCCCGAGACAATGTCCTCAAAACCCCCCCGAGACAATGTCCCCAAACACCCACCCAAAACTCCCCCGAGACAATGTCCCCAAAACCCCCCCAAGACAATGTCCTCAAAAACCCCACCCCCAAAACCCCACGAGACAATGTTCCCAAAAACCCCCCGCGATAATGTCCCCAAAACCCCCCACGAGACAATGTCCCCAAAACACCGCCCCAAAACACCCCCGAGACAATGTCCCCAAAACCCCCACGAGACAATGTCCTCCAAACCCCCCCGAGACAACGTCCCCAAAACGCCCCCGAGACAATGTCCCCAAAACCCCCCCGAGACAATGTCCCCAAAACCCCATCCCCCAAAACCCCCCGAGACAATGTTCCCAAAACCCCCCCGCAACAATGTCCCCAAAACCCCCCACGAGACAATGTCCCCAAAACACCCCCCCAAATCACACCCGAGACAATGTCCCCAAAACTCCCCCGAGACAATGTCCCCAAAACCCCCCCGAGACAATGTCCCCAAAACCCCCCCGAGACAACGTCCCCAAAACCCCCCCCGAGACAATGTCCCCAAAACCCCCCCGAGACAATGTCCTCAAAACCCCCCCGAGACAATGTCCCCAAAACACCCACCCAAAACTCCCCCGAGACAATGTCCCCAAAACCGCCCAGAGACAATGTCCCCAAAACCCCCCCGAGACAACGTCCCCAAAACCCCCCCGAGACAATGTCCCCAAAACCCCCCCGAGACAATGTCCCCAAAACCTCCACCCCCAAAACCCCCCGAGTCAATGTTCCCAAATCCCGCCCGAGACAATGTCCCCAATACACCCCACAAGACAATGTCCCCAAAACACCCACCCAAAACACCCCCGAGGCGATGTCCCCAAAACCCTCCCGAGACAATGTCTCCAAAACCCCCCCGAGACAATGTCCCCAAAACACCCACCCAAAACTCCCCCGAGACAATGTCCCCAAAAACCCCCGAGACAATGTCCCCAAAACCCCCCGAGACAATGTCCCAAAAAACCCCCCCGAGACAACGTCCCCAAAACGCCCCCGAGACAATGTCCCCAAAATCCCCCCGAGACAATGTCCTCAAACCCCCCCCGAGACAACGTCCCCAATGCGCCCCCGAGACAATGTCCCCAAAGCCCCCCCGAGACAATGTCCCCAAAAACCCCTCCCCCTAAACCCACCGAGAAAATGTTCCCAAAACCCCCCCGCAACAATGTCCCCAAAACCCCCCACGAGACAATGTCCCCAAAACACCCCCCCCAAAACACACCCGAGACAATGTCCCCAAAAACCCCCGAGACAATGTCCTCAAAACCCCCCCGAGACAATGTCCCCAAAACACCCACCCAAAACTCCCCCGAGACAATGTCCCCAAAACCCCCCCCGAGACAACGTCCCCAAAACCCCCCCCGAGACAATGTCCCCAAAACCCCCCCGAGACAATGTCCTCAAAACCCCCCCCGAGACAATGTCCCCAAAACACCCACCCAAAACTCCCCCGAGACAATGTCCCCAAAACCCCCCCGAGACAATGTCCCCAAAACCCCCCCGAGACAACGTCCCCAAAACCCCCCCGAGACAATGTCCCCAAAACCCCCCCGAGACAATGTCCCCAAAACCTCCACCCCCAAAACCCCCCGACACAATGTTCCCAAAACCCCCCCGAGACAATGTCCCGAAAACCCCCCCGAGACAACGTCCCCAAAACCCCCCCGAGACAATGTCCCCAAAACCCCCCAGAGACAATGTCCCCAAAAACTCCACCCCCAAACCCCCCCGAGACAATGTTCCCAAAACCCGCCCGAGACAATGTCCCCAATACCCCCCCAAGACAATGCCCCAAAACCCCCCAGAGACAATGTCCCCAAAACACCCACCCAAAACTCCCCCGAGACAATGTCCCCAAAACCCCCCCGAGACAATATCCCCAAAACCCACCCGAGACAATGTCCCCAAAAGCCCCCCCCAAACCCCCCCCGAGACAATGTCCCCAAAACCCCCCGAGACTATGTCCCCAAAAACCCCCGGGACAATGTCCCCAATATCCCCCCCCCCAAAAACCCCCCGAGACAATATCCCCAAAGCACCCCCGAGACAATGTCCCCAAAACCCTCCCGAGACAATGTCCCCAAACACCCCCCCCCAAAACCCCCCTTGAGACAATGTCCCCAAAACGCCCCCGAGACAATGTCGCCAAAACCCCTCCGAGACACTGTCCCCAAAATCCCCCCCCAAACCCCCCCGAGACATTGTCCCCAGAACCCCTTCGAGACAATGTTGCCAAAACCCCCCCGAGACAATGTCCCAAAAACCCCCCCCAAATCCCCCCCGAGACAATGTTCCCAAAACCCCCCCGAGACAATGTCCCCAAAACCCCCCCACAAAAACCCCCCGAGACAATGTCCCAAAAATCCCCCCCGAGACAACGTCCCCAAAACGCCCCCGAGACAATGTCCCCAAAACCCCCCCGAGACAATGTCCCCAAAACCCCCACCCCCAAAACCCCCCGAGACAATGTTCCCAAAACCCCCCCGCAACAATGTCCCCAAAACCCCCCACGAGACAATGTCCCCAAAACACCCCCTCAAAACACACCCGAAACATTGTCCCCAAAACCCCCTCGAGACAATGTCCTCAAAACCCCCCCGAGACAATGTCCCCAAAACACCCACCCAAAACTCCCCCGAGACAATGTCCCCAAAACCCCCCCGAGACAATGTCCCCAAAAACTGCACCCCCAAAACCCCCCGAGGCAATGTTCCCAAAAACCCCCACAAGACAATGTCCCCAAAACAACCCCCAAAACACCCCCGAGACGATGTCCCCAAAACCCTCCCGAGACAATGTCTCCAAAACCACCCTGAGACAATGTCCCCAAAACAGCCACCCAAAACTCCCCCGAGACAATGTCCCCAAAACCCCCCCAGACAATGTCCCCAAAACCCCCCCGAGACAATGTCCCCAAAACCCCCCCTCAAAAACCCCCCGAGACAATGTCCCCAAAAACCCCCGAGACAATGTCCCCAAAATCCCCCTCAAAACGCCCCCGAGACAATGTCCCCAAAAACCCCCGGGACAATGTCCCCAAAACCCCCCCGAGACTATGTCCCAAAAAAACCCCCCCGAGACAACGTCCCCCAAACGCCCCCGAGACAATGTCCCCAAAACCCCCCCGAGACAATGTCCCCAAAAGCCCCACCCCCAAAACCCCCCGAGACAATATTTCCAAAACCCCCCCGCGACAATGTCCCCAAAACCCCCCATGAGACAATGTCCCCAAAACACGCCCCCAAAACCCCCCCGAGACCATCTCCCCAAAACACCCCCGTGACAATGTCCTCACAACCCCCCCGAGGCAATGTCCCCAAAACACCCACCCAAAACTCCCCCGAGACAATGTCCCCAAAACCCCCCCGAGACAACGTCCCCAAAACCCCCCCGAGACAACGTCCCCAAAACCCCCCCGAGACAATGTCCCCAAAACCCCCCCGAGACAATGTCCCCAAAATCCCCACCCCCAAAACCCCCCGAGACAATGCTCCCAAAACCCCCCCGAGACAATGTCCCCAAAACCCCCCACAAGACACTGTCCCCAAAACACCCCCCCAAAACACCCCCGACACGATGTCCCCAAAACCCTCCCGAGACAATGTCTCGAAAACCCCCCCGAGACAATGTCCCCAAAAATCCCCGGGACAATGTCCCCAAAACCCCCCCGAGACAATGTCCCAAAAAGCCCCCCCAAGACAACGTCCCCAAAACGCCCCTGAGACAATGTCCCCAAAACAGCCCCGAGACAATGTCCCCAAAACCCCCACACCCAAAAACCCCTGAGACAATGTTCCCAAAACCCCCCGCAACAATGTCCCCAAAACCCCCCACGAGACAATGTCCCCAAAACACCCCCCCAAAACACCCCCGAGACAATGTCCGCAAAACCCCCCCGAGACAATGTCCTCAAAACCCCCCCGAGACAATGTCCCCAAAACACCCACCCAAAATTCCCCCGAGACAATGTCCCCAAAACCCCCCCGAGACAATGTCCCCAAAACCCCCCCAAGACAACATCCCCAAAACCCCCCCCAAGACAATGTCCCCAAAACCCCCCCGAGACAATGTCCCCAAAACCCACACCCCCAAAACCCCACGAGACAATGTTCCCAAAACCCCCCCACGATAATGTCCCCAAAACCCCCCACGAGACAATGTCCCCAAAACACCCCCCAAAACACCCCCGAGACAATGTCCCCAAAACCCCCCGAGACAATGTTCCCAAAACCCCCCGCAACAATGCCCCCAAAACCCCCCACGAGACAATGTCCCCAAAACACCCCCCCCAAAACACACCCGAGACAATGTCCCCAAAACCCCCCCGAGACAATGTCCCCAAAACCCCCCCAAGACAACATCCCCAAAACCCCCCCCGAGACAATGTCCCCAAAACCCCCCCGAGACAATGTCCCCAAAACCCACACCCCCAAAACCCCACGAGACAATGTTCCCAAAACCCCCCCACGATAATGTCCCCAAAACCCCCCACGAGACAATGTCCCCAAAACACCCCCCAAAACACCCCCGAGACAATGTCCCCAAAACCCCCCGAGACAATGTTCCCAAAACCCCCCGCAACAATGCCCCCAAAACCCCCCACGAGACAATGTCCCCAAAACACCCCCCCCAAAACACACCCGAGACAATGTCCCCAAAACCCCCCCGAGACAATGTCCTCAAAACCCCCCCGAGACAATGTCCCCAAAACACCCACCCAAAACTCCCCCGAAACAATGTCCCCAAAACCCCCCCGAGACAATGTCCCCAAAACCCCCCCGAGACAATGTCCTCAAAACCCCCCCGAGACAATGTCCCCAAAACACCCACCCAAAACTCCCCCGAGACAATGTCCCCAAAACCTTCCCGAGACAATGTCCCCAAAACCCCCCCGAGACAACGTCCCCAAAACCCCCCCGAGACAATGTCCCCAAAACCCCCCCGAGACAATGTTCCCAAAACCCGCCCGAGACAATGTCCCCAAAACACCCACCCAAAACACCCCCGAGACGATGTCCCCAAAACCCTCCCGAGACAATGTCCCCAAAACCCCCCCGAGACAACGTCCCCAAAACCCCCCCGAGACAATGTCCCCAAAACCCCCCCGAGACAATGTCCCCAAAATCCCCACCCCCAAAACCCCCCGAGACAATGCTCCCAAAACCCCCCCGAGACAATGTCCCCAAAACCCCCCACAAGACACTCTCCCCAAAACACCCCCCCAAAACACCCCCGACACGATGTCACCAAAACCCTCCCGAGACAATGTCTCGAAAACCCCCCCGAGACAATGTCCCCAAAAATCCCCGGGACAATGTCCCCAAAACCCCCCCGAGACAATGTCCCAAAAAGCCCCCCCAAGACAACGTCCCCAAAACGCCCCTGAGACAATGTCCCCAAAACAGCCCCGAGACAATGTCCCCAAAACCCCCACACCCAATAACCCCCGAGACAATGTTCCCAAAACCCCCCGCAACAATGTCCCCAAAACCCCCCACGAGACAATGTCCACAAAACACCCCCCCAAAACACCCCCGAGACAATGTCCCCAAAACCCCCCCGAGACAATGTCCTCAAAACCCCCCCGAGACAATGTCCCCAAAACACCCACCCAAAACTCCCCCGAGACAATGTCCCCAAAACCCCCCCGAGACAATGTCCCCAAAACCCCCCCAAGACAACATCCCCAAAACCCCCCCCGAGACAATGTCCCCAAAAACCCCCCCGAGACAATGTCCCCAAAACCCACACCCCCAAAACCCCACGAGACAATGTTCCCAAAACCCCCCCACGATAATGTCCCCAAAACCCCCCACGAGACAATGTCCCCAAAACACCCCCCCAAAACACCCCCGAGACAATGTCCCCAAAACCCCCTCCCCCAAAACCCCCCGAGACAATGTTCCCAAAACCCCCCGCAACAATGCCCCCAAAACCCCCCACGAGACAATGTCCCCAAAACACCCCCCCCAAAACACACCCGAGACAATGTCCCCAAAACCCCCCCGAGACAATGTCCTCAAAAGCCCCCCGAGACAATGTCCCCAAAACACCCACCCAAAACTCCCCCGAGACAATGTCCCCAAAACCCCCCCGAGACAATGTCCCCAAAACCCCCCCGAGACAATGTCCCCAAAACCCCCCCGAGACAATGTCCTCAAAACCCCCCCGAGACAATGTCCCCAAAACACCCACCCAAAACTCCCCCGAGACAATGTCCCCAAAACCTTCCCGAGACAATGTCCCCAAAACCCCCCCGAGACAACGTCCCCAAAACCCCCCCGAGACAATGTCCCCAAAACCCCCCCGAGACAATGTTCCCAAAACCCGCCCGAGACAATGTCCCCAAAACACCCACCCAAAACACCCCCGAGACGATGTCCCCAAAACCCTCCCGAGACAATGTCTCCAAAACCCCCCCGAGACAATGTCCCCAAAACACCCACCCAAAACTCCCCCGAGACAATGTCCCCAAAACCCCCCCGAGACAATGTCCCCAAAAACCCCCCGAGACAACGCCCCCAAAACCCCCCCCGAGACAATGTCCCCAAAACACCCCCGAGACAATGTCTCCAAAACCCCCACCCACAAAAACCCCCGAGACAATGTTCCCAAAACCCCCCCGCAACAATGTCCCCAAAACCCCCCCCGAGACAATGTCCCCAAAACCCCCCCGAGACAATGTCCCCAAAACCCACACCCCCAAAACCCCACGAGACAATGTTCCCAAAACCCCCCCACGATAATGTCCCCAAAACCCCCCACGAGACAATGTCCCCAAAACACCCCCCCAAAACACCCCCGAGACAATGTCCCCAAAACCCCCTCCCCCCAAAACCCCCCGAGACAATGTTCCCAAAACCCCCCGCAACAATGCCCCCAAAACCCCCCACGAGACAATGTCCCCAAAACACCCCCCCCAAAACACACCCGAGACAATGTCCCCAAAATCCCCCCGAGACAATGTCCTCAAAACCCCCCCGAGACAATGTCCCCAAAACACCCACCCAAAACTCCCCCGAGACAATGTCCCCAAAACCCCCCCGAGACAATGTCCCCAAAACCCCCCCGAGACAATGTCCCCAAAACCCCCCCGAGACAATGTCCTCAAAACCCCCCCGAGACAATGTCCCCAAAACACCCACCAAAACTCCCCCGAGACAATGTCCCCAAAACCTTCCCGAGACAATGTCCCCAAAACCCCCCCGAGACAACGTCCCCAAAACCCCCCCGAGACAATGTCCCCAAAACCCCCCCGAGACAACGTCCCCAAAACCTCCACCCCCAAAACCCCCCCGTTCAATGTTCCCAAAACCCGCCCGAGACAATGTCCCCAAAACACCCACCCAAAACACCCCCGAGACGATGTCCCCAAAACCCTCCCGAGACAATGTCTCCAAAACCCCCCCGAGACAATGTCCCCAAAACACCCACCCAAAACTCCCCCGAGACAATGTCCCCAAAACCCCCCCGAGACAATGTCCCCAAAAACCCCCCGAGACAACGCCCCCAAAACCCCCCCCGAGACAATGTCCCCAAAACACCCCCGAGACAATGTCTCCAAAACCCCCACCCCCAAAAACCCCCGAGACAATGTTCCCAAAACCCCCCCGCAACAATGTCCCCAAAAGCCCCCACGAGACAATGTCCCCAAAACACCCCCGCAATACACCCCCGAGACAATGTCCCGAAAACCACCCCGAGACAATGTCCTCAAAACCCCCCCGAGACAATGTCCCCAAACACCCACCCAAAACTCCCCCGAGACAATGTCCCCAAAACCCCCCCGAGACAATGTCCCCAAAACCCCCCCGAGACAACGTCCCCAAAACCCCCCCCGAGACAATGTCCCCAAAACGCCCCCGAGACAATGTCCCCAAAACCCCAACGAGACAATGTCCTCAAAAACCCCACCCCCAAAACCCCACGAGACAATGTTCCCAAAACCCCCCCGCGATAATGTCCCCAAAACCCCCCACGAGACAATGTCCCCAAAACACCCCCCCAAAACACCCCCGAGACAATGTCCCCAAAACCCCCCCGAGACAATGTCCTCAAAACCCCCCCGAGACAACGTCCCCAAAACGCCCCCGAGACAATGTCTCCAAAACCCCCACCCCAAAAACCCCCGAGACAATGTTCCCAAAACCCCCCCGCAACAATGTCCCCAAAACCCCCCACGAGACAATGTCCCCAAAACACCCCCCCAATACACCCCCGAGACAATGTCCCGAAAACCCCCCCGAGACAATGTCCTCAAAACCCCCCCGAGACAATGTCCCCAAACACCCACCCAAAACTCCCCCGAGACAATGTCCCCAAAACCCCCCCGAGACAATGTCCTCAAAAACCCCACCCCCAAAACCCCACGAGACAATGTTCCCAAAACCCCCCGCGATAATGTCCCCAAAACCCCCCACGAGACAATGTCCCCAAAACACCCCCCCAAAACACCCCCGAGACAATGTCTCCAAAACCCCCACGAGACAATGTCCTCCAAACCCCCCCGAGACAACGTCCCCAAAACGCCCCCGAGACAATGTCCCCAAAACCCCCCCGAGACAATGTCCCCAAAACCCCCTCCCCCAAAACCCCCCGAGACAATGTTCCCAAAACCCCCCCGCAACAATGTCCCCAAAACCCCCCACGAGACAATGTCCCCAAAACACCCCCCCAAATCACACCCGAGACAATGTCCCCAAAACTCCCCCGAGACAATGTCCCCAAAACCCCCCCGAGACAACGTCCCCAAAACCCCCCCGAGACAACGTCCCCAAAACCCCCCCCGAGACAATGTCCCCAAAACCCCCCCGAGACAATGTCCTCAAAACCCCCCCGAGACAATGTCCCCAAAACACCCACCCAAAACTCCCCCGAGACAATGTCCCCAAAACCGGCCAGAGACAATGTCCCCAAAACCCCCCCGAGACAACGTCCCCAAAACCCCCCGAGACAATGTCCCCAAAACACCCCCGAGACAATGTCCCCAAAACCTCCACCCCCAAAACCCCCCGAGTCAATGTTCCCAAATCCCGCCCGAGACAATGTCCCCAATACACCCCACAAGACAATGTCCCCAAAACACCCCCCCAAAACACCCCCGAGGCGATGTCCCCAAAACCCTCCCGAGACAATGTCTCCAAAACCCCCCCGAGACAATGTCCCCAAAACACCCACCCAAAACTCCCCCGAGACAATGTCCCCAAAAACCCCCGAGACAATGTCCCCAAAATCCCCCCGAGACAATGTCCTCAAAACCCCCCCGAGACAACGTCCCCAATGCGCCCCCGAGACAATGTCCCCAAAACCCCCCCGAGACAATGTCCCCAAAAACCCCTCCCCCTAAACCCACCGAGAAAATGTTCCCAAAACCCCCCCGCAACAATGTCCCCAAAACCCCCCACGAGACAATGTCCCCAAAACACCCCCCCCAAAACACACCCGAGACAATGTCCCCAAAAACCCCCGAGACAATGTCCTCAAAACCCCCCCGAGACAATGTCCCCAAAACACCCACGCAAAACTCCCCCGAGACAATGTCCCCAAAACCCCCCCCGAGACAACGTCCCCAAAACCCCCCCCGAGACAATGTCCCCAAAACCCCCCCGAGACAATGTCCTCAAAACCCCCCCCGAGACAATGTCCCCAAAACACCCACCCAAAACTCCCCCGAGACAATGTCCCCAAAACCCCCCCGAGACAATGTCCCCAAAACCCCCCGAGACAACGTCCCCAAAACCCCCCCGAGACAATGTCCCCAAAACCCCCCCGAGACAATGTCCCCAAAACCTCCACCCCCAAAACCCCCCGACACAATGTTCCCAAAACCCCCCCGAGACAATGTCCCGAAAACCCCCCCGAGACAACGTCCCCAAAACCCCCCCGAGACAATGTCCCCAAAACCCCCCAGAGACAATGTCCCCAAAAACTCCACCCCCAAACCCCCCCGAGACAATGTTCCCAAAACCCGCCCGAGACAATGTCCCCAATACCCCCCCAAGACAATGCCCCAAAACCCCCCAGAGACAATGTCCCCAAAACACCCACCCAAAACTCCCCCGAGACAATGTCCCCAAAACCCCCCCGAGACAATGTCCCCAAAACCCACCCGAGACAATGTCCCCAAAAGCCCCCCCCAAAACCCCCCCGAGACAATGTCCCCAAAAACCCCCCGAGACTATGTCCCCAAAAACCCCCGGGACAATGTCCCCAATATCCCCCCCCCAAAAACCCCCCGAGACAATATCCCCAAAGCACCCCCGAGACAATGTCCCCAAAACCCTCCCGAGACAATGTCCCCAAACACCCCCCCCCAAAACCCCCCTTGAGACAATGTCCCCAAAACGCCCCCGAGACAATGTCGCCAAAACCCCTCCGAGACACTGTCCCCAAAATCCCCCCCCAAACCCCCCCGAGACATTGTCCCCAGAACCCCTTCGAGACAATGTCGCCAAAACCCCCCCGAGACAATGTCCCAAAAACCCTCCCCAAATCCCCCCCGAGACAATGTTCCCAAAACCCCCCCGAGACAATGTCCCCAAAACCCCCCCACAAAAACCCCCCGAGACAATGTCCCAAAAATCCCCCCCGAGACAACGTCCCCAAAACGCCCCTGAGACAATGTCCCCAAAACCCCCCCGAGACAATGTCCCCAAAACCCCCACCCCCAAAACCGAGACAATGTTCCCAAAACCCCCCCGCAACAATGTCCCCAAAACCCCCCCACGAGACAATGTCCCCAAAACACCCCCCCAAAACACACCCGAAACATTGTCCCCAAAACCCCCCCGAGACAATGTCCTCCAAACCCCCCCGAGACAATGTCCCCAAAACACCCACCCAAAACTCCCCCGAGACAATGTCCCCAAAACCCCCCCGAGACAATGTCCCCAAAAACTGCAGCACCCCCAAAACCCCCCGAGGCAATGTTCCCAAAAACCCCCACAAGACAATGTCCCCAAAACAACCCCCAAAACACCCCCGAGACGATGTCCCCAAAACCCTCCCGAGACAATGTCTCCAAAACCACCCTGAGACAATGTCCCCAAAACAGCCACCCAAAACTCCCCCGAGACAATGTCCCCAAAACCCCCCGAGACAATGTCCCCAAAACCCCCCCGAGACAATGTCCCCAAAAGCCCCCCCAAAACCCCCCCGAGACAATGTCCCCAAAACCCCCCCTCAAAAACCCCCCGAGACAATGTCCCCAAAAACCCCCGAGACAATGTCCCCAAAATCCCCCTCAAAACGCCCCC
>JANJGN010003489.1:0-44768 GCA_026770705.1 Isurus oxyrinchus | reverse complement strand
GGGTGAGTTGAAGGTACAGATAGCCCTAGTGGGGGTGGGGAGGGGTGGGTTGGGGTGAACGCACAGATAGCCCTAGTGGGTGTGGGGGTGGGGTGAAGGTACAGATAGCCCTAGTGGGGGTGGGGGGGGTGAAGGTACAGATAGCCCTACTGGGGGTGGGGTGGGGTGTGGTGGGGTGAAGGTACAGATAGCCCTAGTGGCGGTGGGGTGGGGTGTGGTGGGGTGAAGGTACAGAAAGCCCTAGTGGGGGGTGGGGTGGGGTGGGGTGAAGGTACAGATAGCCCTAGTGGGGGTGGGGTGGGGTGGGGTGAAGGTACAGATAGCCCTAGTGGGGGTGGGGTGGGGTGGGGTGAAGGTACAAATAGCTTTAGTGGGCGTGGGGTGGGGTGGGGTGAAGGTACAGATAGCCCTAGTGGGGGTGGGGTGGGGTGAATGTACAGATAGCCATGGTGGAGGTGGGGGTAGGGTGGGGTGGGGTGAAGGTACAGATAGCCCCAGTGGGGGTGGGGTGGGGTGGGGTGAAGGTACAGATAGCCCTTGTGGGCGTGGGGTGGGGTGGGGTGGGGTGAAGGTACAAATAGCCCTAGTGGGCGTGGGGTGGGGTGGGGTGTGGGGTGAAGGTACAGATAGCCCTAGTGGGGGTGGGGGTGGGGTGGGGTGAAGGTACAGATAGCCCTAGAGGGGGTGGGGTGGGGTGAAGGTACAGATAGCCCTAGTGGGGGTGGGGTGGGGTGAAGGTACAGATAGCCCTAGTGGGGGTGGGGAGGGGTGAAGGTACAGATAGCCCTAGTAGGGGTGGGGAGGGGTGAAGGTACAGATAGCCCTAGTGGGGGTGGGGTGGGGTGAAGGTACAGATAGCCCTAGTGGGGGTGGGGTGGGGTGAAGGTACAGATAGCCCTAGTGGGGGTGGGGTTGGGTGAAGGTACAAATAGCCCTAGTGGGGGTGCGGTGGGGTGAAGGTACAAATAGCCCTAGTGGGGGTGGGGTGGGGTGGGGTGAAGGTACAGATAGCCCTAGTGGGGGTGGGGTGGGGTGAGGTGAAGGTACAGATAGCCCTAGTGGGGGTGGGGTGGGGTGAAGGTACAGATAGCCCTAGTGAGGGTGGGGTGGGGTGGGGTGAAGGTACAGATAGCCCTAGTGGGGTGTGGGGTGGGGTGAAGGTACAAATAGCCCTAGTGGGGGTGGGGTGGGGTGGGGTGAAGGTACAGATAGCCCTAGTGGGGGTGGGGTGGGGTGAGGTGAAGGTACAGATAGCCCTAGTGGGGGTGGGGTGGGGTGAAGGTACAGATAGCCCTAGTGAGGGTGGGGTGGGGTGGGGTGAAGGTACAGATAGCCCTAGTGGGGGTGGGGTGGGGTGAAGGTACAGATAGCCCTAGTGGGGGTGGGGTGGGGGTGGGGTGAAGGTACAGATAGCCCTAGTGGGGGTGGGGTGGGGTGAAGGTACAGATAGCCCTAGTGGGGGTGGGGTGGGGTGAAGGTACAGATAGCCCTAGTGGGGGTGGGGTGGGGTGTGGTGAAGGTACAGATAGCCCTAGTGGGGGTGGGGTGGGGTGGGGTGAAGGTACAGATAGCCCTAGTGGGGGTGGGGGTGGGGTGGGGTGAAGGTACAGATAGCCCTAGTGGGGGTGGGGTGGGGTGGGGTGAAGGTACAGATAGCCCTAGTCGGGGTGGGGTGGGGTGGGGTGAAGGTACAGATAGCCCTAGTGGGGGTGGGGTGGGGTGAACATACAGATAGCCCTAGAGGGGGTGCGGTGGGGTGGGGTAGGGTGGGGCGAAGGTACAGATAGCCCAAGTGGGGGTGGGGTGCGGTGGGGGTGGGGTGAAGGTACAGATAGCCCTAGTGGGGGTGGGGTGGGTTGAAGGTACAGATAGCCCAAGTGGGGGTGGGGTGGGGTGAAGGTACAGATACCCTAGTGGGGGTGGGGTGGGGTGAAGGTACAAATAGCCCTAGTGGGGGTGGGGTGGGGTGGAGTGGGGTGAAGGTACAGATAGCCCTAGTGGGGGGTGGGGTGGGGTGAGGTGAAGGTACAGATAGCCCTAGTGGGGGTGGGGTGGGGTGGGGTGAAGGTACAGATAGCCCTAGTGGGGGTGGGGTGGGATGGGGAGGGTGTGAACGTACAGATAGCCCTAGTGGGTGTGGGGTGGGGTGAAGGTACAGATAGCCCTAGTGGGGGTGGGGTGGGGTGAAGGTACAGATAGCCCTAGTGGGGGTGGGGTGGGGTGAAGGTACAGATAGCCCTAGTGGGGGTGGGGTGGGGTGTGGTGGGGTGAAGGTACAGATAGCCCTAGTGGGGTTTGGGGTGGGGTGAGGTGAAGGTACAGATAGCCCTAGTGGGGGTGGGGTGGGGTGGGGTGAAGGTACAGATAGCCCCAGTGGGGGTGGGGTGGGGTGAAGGTACAGATAGCCCTAGGGGGGGTGGGGTGGGGTGAAGGTACAGATAGCCCTAGTGGGGGTGGGGTGGGGTGAAGGTACAGATAGCCCTAGTGGGGGCGGGGTGGGGTGAAGGTACAGATAGCCCTAGTGGGGGTGGGGTGGGGTGGGGTGAAGGTACAGATAGCCCTAGTGGTGGTGGGGTGGGGTGAACATACAGATAGCCTTAGTGGGGGTGGGGTGGGGTGGGGTGGATTTCGGTGGGATGAAGGTACAGATAGCCCTAGTGGGGGTGGGGTGGGTTGAAGGTACAGATAGCCCAAGTGGGGGTGGGGTGGGGTGAAGGTACAGATAGCCCTAGTGGGGGTGGGGTGGGGTGAAGGTACAGATAGCCCTAGTGGGGGTGGGGGGGGGGGGGGTGAGGTGAAGGTACAGATAGCCCTAGTGGGGGTGGGGTGGGGTGGGGCGAAGGTACAGATAGCACTAGTGGGGGTGGGGTGGGGTGGGGTGAACGTACAGATAGCCCTAGTGGGGGGTGGCGAGGGGTGAAGGTAGAGATAGCCCTAGTGGGGGTGGGGTGGGGTGGGGTGAAGGTACAGATAGCACTAGTGGGGGTGGGGTGGGGTGAAGGTACAGATAGCCCTAGTCGGGGTGGGGTGGGGTGAAGGTACAGATAGCCCTAGAAGGGGGTGGGGGTGGGGTGGGGTGAAGGAACAGATAGCCCTAGTGGGGTTGGGGTGGGGTGAAGGTACAGATAGCCCTAGTGGAGGTGGGGTAGGGTGAAGGTACAGATAGCCCCAGTGGGGGTGGGGTGGGGTGGGGTGAAGGTACAGATAGCCCTTGTGGGCGTGGGGTGGGGTGGGGTGGGGTGAAGGTACAAATAGCCCTAGTGGGCGTGGGGTGGGTTGGGGTGGGGTGAAGGTACAGATAGCCCTAGTGGGGGTGGGGTGGGGTGAAGGTACAGATAGCCCTAGTGGGGGTGGGGTGGGGTGAAGGTACAGATAGCCCTAGAGGGGGTGGAGTGGCGTGAAGGTACAGATAGCCCTAGTGGGGGTGGGGTGGGGTGAAGGTACAGATAGCCCTAGTGGGGGTGGGGTGGGGTGAAGGTACAGATAGCCCTAGTGGGGGTGGGGTGGGGTGAAGGTACAGATAGCCCTAGTGGGGGTGGGGTGGGGTGAAGGTACAGATAGCCCTAGTGGGGGTGGGGTGGGGTGAAGGTACAGATAGCCCTAGTGGGGGGTGGGGTGGGGTGAAGGTACAGATAGCCCCAGTGGGGGTGGGGTGGGGTGAAGGTACAGATAGCCCTAGTGGGGGTGGGGTGGGGTGAAGGTACAGATAGCCCTAGTGGGGGTGGGGTGGGGTGAAGGTACAGATAGCCCTAGTGGGGGTGGGGTGGGGTGAAGGTACAGATAGCCCTAGTGGGGGTGGGGTGGGGTGAAGGTACAGATAGCCCTAGTGGGGGTGGGGTGGGGTGAAGGTACAAATAGCCCAAGTGGGGGTGCGGTGGGGTGAAGGTACAAATAGCCCTAGTGGGGGTGGGGTGGGGTGAGGTGAAGGTACAGATAGCCCTAGTGGGGGTGGGGTAGGGTGAAGGTACAGATAGCCCTAGTGAGGGTGGGGTGGGGTGGGGTGAAGGTACAGATAGCCCTAGTGAGGGTGGGGTGGGGTGGGGTGAAGGTACAGATAGCCCTAGTGGGGGTGGGGTGGGGTGAAGGTACAGATAGCCCTAGTGGGGGTGGGGTGGGGTGAAGGTACAGATAGCCCTAGTGGGGGTGGGGTGGGTTGAAGGTACAGATAGCCCTAGTGGGGGTGGGGTGGGTTGAAGGTACAGATAGCCCAAGTGGGGGTGGGGTGGGGTGAAGGTACAGATAGCCCTAGTGGGGGTGGGGTGGGGTGAAGGTACAGATAGCCCTAGTGGGGGTGGGGTGGGGTGTGGTGGGGTGAAGGTACAGATAGCCCTCGTGGGGGTGGGGTGGGGTGAGGTGAAGGTACAGATAGCCCTAGTGGGGGTGGGGTGGGGTGAAGGTACAGATAGCCCTAGTGGGGGTGGGGTGGGGTGAAGGTACAGATAGCCCTAGTGGGGGTGGGGTGGCGTAGGGTGAAGGTACAGACAGCCCTAGTGGGGGTGGGGTGGGGTGAAGGTACAGATAGCCCTAGTGGGGGTGGGGGTGGGGTGGGGTGAAGGTACAGATAGCCCTAGTGGGGGTGGGGTGGGGTGGGGTGAAGGTACATTTAGCCCTAGTGGGGGTGGGGTGGGGTGAACATACAGATAGCCCTAGTGGGGGTGGGGTGCGGTGGGGTGGGGTGAAGGTACAGATAGCCCTAGTGGGGGTGTGGTGGGGTGAAGGTACAGATAGCCCTAGTGTGGGTGGGGTGGGGTGAGGTGAAGGTACAGATAGACCTAGTGGGGGTGGGGTGGGGTGGGGTGAAGGTACAGATAGCCCTAGTGGGGGTGGGGTGGGGTGGGGTGAAGGTACACATAGCCCTCGTGGGGGTGGGGTGGGGTGGGGTGAAGGTACAGATATCCCTAGTGGGGGTGGGGAGCGGTGAAGGTACAGAAAGCCCTAGTGGGGCTGGGGTGGGGTGGGGTGAAGGTACAGATAGCCCTAAGTGGGGGTTGGGTGGGGTGGGATGAAGGTACAGATAGCCCTAGTGGGGGTGGGGTGGGGTGGGTTGAAGGTACAGATAGCCCTAGTGGGGGGTGGGGTGGGGGTGAAGGTCCAGATAGCCCCAGTGGGGGTGGGGTGAAGGTACAGATAGCCCTTGTGGGCGTGGGGTGGGGTGGGGTGTGGTGAAGGTACAGATAGCCCAAGTGGGGGTGGGGTGGGGTGAAGGTACAGATAGCCCTAGTGGGGGTGGGGTGGGGTGGGGTGAAGGTACAGATAGCCCTAGTGGGGGTGGGGTAGGGTGGGGTGGGGTGAAGGTACAGATAGCCCTATTGGGGGTAGGGTGGGGTGAAGGTACAGATAGCCCTAGTGGGGGGTGGGGTGGGGTGGGGTGAAGGTACAGATAGCCCTAGTGGGGGTGGGGTGGGGTGGGGTGAAGGTACAGATAGCCCTAGTGGGGGTGGGGGTGGGGTGAATGTACAGATAGCCCTAGTGGGGGTGGGGTGGGGTGAAGGTACAGATAGCCCTAGTGGGGGTGGGGTGGGGTGAAGGTACAGATAGCCCTAGTGGGGGTGGGGTGGGGTGAAGGTACAGATAGCCCTAGTGGGGGTGGGGTGGGGTGAGGTGAAGGTACAGATAGCCCTAGTGAGGGTGGGGTGGGGTGGGGTGAAGGTACTGATAGCCCTAGTGGGGGTGGGGTGGGGTGGGGTGAAGGTACAGATAGCCCTCGTGGGGGTTGGGTGGGGTGGGGTGAAGGTACAGATAGCCCTCGTGGGGGTGGGGTGGGGTGGGGTGAAGGTACAGATAGCCCTAGTGGGGGTTGGGTGGGGTGGGGAGGGGTGAAGGTACAGATAGCCCTAGTGGGGGTGGGGTGGGGTGGGGTGAAGGTACAGATAGCCCTAGTGGGGGTGGGGTGGGGTGGGGAGAAGGTATAGATAGCCCTAGTGGGGGTGGGGTGAAGGTACAGATAGCCCCAGTGGGGGTGGGGTGGGGTGGGGTGGGTTGAAGGTACAGATAGCCCTAGTGGGGGTGAGGTGGGGTGGGGTGTGGTGGGGTGAAGATACAGATAGCCCAAGTTGGGGGTGGGGTGGGGTGAAGGTACAGATAGCCCTAGTGGGGGTGGGGTGGGGTGGGGTGAAGGTACAGATAGCCCTAGAAGGGCTGGGGTGGGGTGGGGCGGGGTGAAGGTACAGATAGCCCTAGTGGGGGTGGGGTGGGGAGGGGTGAAGGTACAGATAGCCCTAGTGGGGGTGGGGTGGGGTGGGGTGAAAGTACAGATAGCCCTAGTGGGGGTGGGGTGGGGTGGGGTGGGGTGAAGGTACAGATAGCCCTCGTGGGGGTTGGGGGGGGGGGGGTGGGGTGAAGTTACAGAGAACCCAAGTGGGGGGGGGGGGGCTGGTGGGGGGGGGGGGGGGTGAAGGTACAGATAGCCCTAGTGGGGGTGGGGTGGGGTGTGGTGAAGGTACAGATAGCCCTAGTGGGGATGGGGGTGGGGTGGGGTGAAGGTACAGATAGCCCTAGTGGGGGTGGGGTGGGGTGGGGTGAAGGTACAGATAGCCCTAGTGGGGGTGGGGTGGGGTGAACATACAGATAGCCCAAGAGGGGGTGGGGTGGGGTTGGGTGGGGTGAAGGTACAGATAGCCCTAGTGGGGGTGGGGTAGGGTTGGGTTAAGGTACAGATAGCCCAAGTGGGGGTGGGGTGGGGTGAAGGTACAGATAGCCCTATTGGGGGTGGGGTGGGGTGAAGGTACAGATAGCCCAAGTGGGGGTGGGGTGGGGTGAAGGTACAGATAGCCCTAGTGGAGGTGGGGTGGGGTGAAGGTACAAATAGCCCTAGTGGGGGTGGGGTGGGGTGGAGTGGGGTGAAGGTACACACAGCCCTAGTGGGGGTGGGGTGGGGTGAGGTGAAGGTACAGATAGCCCTAGTGGTGGTGGGGTGGGGTGGGGTGAACATACAGATAGCCCTAGTGGGGGTGGGGTGGGGGGAGGGGTTGGGTGGGGTGAAGGTACGATAGCCCTAGTGGGGGTGGGTTGCGGTGGGGTGGGGTGAAGGTACAGATAGTCCTAGTGGGGGTGGGGTGGGGTGGGGTTGGGTTAAGGTACAGATAGCCCTAGTGGGGGTGGGGTGGGGTGAAGGTACAGATAGCCCTAGTGGGGGTGGGGTGGGGTGAAGGTACAGATAGCCCTAGTGGTGGTGGGGTGGGGTGAAGGTACAGATAGCCCTAGTGGGGGTGGGGTGGGCTGAAGGTACATATAGACCTAGTGGGGGTGGGGTGGGGTGGGGTGGGGTGAAGGTACAGATAGCCCTAGTGGGGGTGGGGTGGGGTGGGTTGGGGTGAAGGTACAGATAGCCCTAGTGGGGGTGGGGTGGGGAGGGGTGAAGGTACAGATAGCCCTAGTGGGGGTTGGGTGGGGTGGGGAGGGGTGAAGGTACAGATAGCCCTAGTGGGGGTGGGGTGGGGTGGGGTGAAGGTACAGATAGCCCTAGTGGGGGTGGGGTGGGGTGGGGTGAATGTATAGATAGCCCTAGTGGGGGTGGGGTGAAGGTACAGATAGCCCCAGTGGGGGTGGGGTGGGGTGGGGTGGGTTGAAGGTACAGATAGCCCTAGTGGGGGTGAGGTGGGGTGGGGTGTGGTGGGGGTGAAGATACAGATAGCCCAAGTTGGGGTGGGGTGGGGTGGGGTGAAGGTACAGATAGCCCTAGTGGGGCTGGGGTGGGGTGGGGTGAAGGTACAGATAGCCCTAGTGGGGGTGGGGTGGGGTGGGGTGAAAGTACAGATAGCCCTAGTGGGGGTGGGGTGGGGTGGGGTGGGGTGAAGGTACAGATAGCCCTCGTGGGGGTTGGGGGGGGGGGTGGGGTGAAGTTACAGAGAACCCAAGTGGGGGGGGGGGGGGGCTGGTGGGGGGGGGGGGTGGGGTGAAGGTACAGATAGCCCTAGTGGGGGTGGGGTGGGGTGTGGTGAAGGTACAGATAGCCCTAGTGGGGGTGGGGTGGGGTGGGGTGAAGGTACAGATAGCCCTAGTGGGGGTGGGGTGGGGTGGGGTGAAGGTACAGATAGCCCTAGTGGGGGTGGGGTGGGGTGAACATACAGATAGCCCAAGAGGGGGTGGGGTGGGGTTGGGTGGGGCGAAGGTACAGATAGCCCTAGTGGGGGTGGGGTGCGGTGGGGTGGGGTGAAGGTACAGATAGCCCTAGTGGGGGTGGGGGTAGGGTTGGGTTAAGGTACAGATAGCCCTAGTGGGGGGTGGGGTGGGGTGAAGGTACAGATAGCCCTATTGGGGGTGGGGTGGGGTGAAGGTACAGATAGCCCAAGTGGGGGTGGGGTGGGGTGAAGGTACAGATAGCCCTAGTGGAGGTGGGGTGGGGTGAAGGTACAAATAGCCCTAGTGGGGGTGGGGTGGGGTGGAGTGGGGTGAAGGTACACACAGCCCTAGTGGGGGTGGGGTGGGGGTGAGGTGAAGGTACAGATAGCCCTAGTGGGGGTGGGGTGGGGTGGGGTGAAGGTACAGATAGCCCTAGTGGGGGTGGGGTGGGGTGGGGAGGGGTGAACGTACAGATAGCCCTAGTGGGGGTGGGGGTGGGGTGAAGGTACAGATAGCCCTAGTGGGGGGTGGGGTGGGGTGAAGGTACAGATAGCCCTAGTGGGGGTGGGGTGGGGTGAAGGTACAGATAGCCCTAGTGGGGGTGGGGTGGGGTGAAGGTACAGATAGCCCTAGTGGGGGTGGGGTGGGGTGTGGTGGGGTGAAGGTACAGATAGCCCTAGTGGGGGTGGAGTGGGGTGAGGTGAAGCTACTGATAGCCCAAGTGGGGGTGGGGTGGGGTGGGGTGAAGGTACAGATAGCCCCAGTGGGGGTGGGGTGGGGTGAAGGTACAGATAGCCCTAGAGGGGGTGGGGTGGGGTGAAGGTACAGATAGCCCTAGTGGGGGTGGGGTGGGGTGAAGGTACAGATAGCCCTAGTGGGGGTGGGGTGGGGTGGGGTGAAGGTACAGATAGCCCTAGTGGGGGTGGGGTGGGGTGAAGGTACAGATAGCCCAAGTGGGGGTGGGTGGGGTGAAGGTACAGATAGCCCAAGTGGGGGTCGGGTGGGGTGGCGTGAAGGTACAGATAGCCCTAGTGGGGGTGGGGTGGGGTGGGGTGAAGGTACAGATAGCCCTAGTGGGGGTGGGGTGGGGTGGGGTGAAGGTACAGATAGCCCGAGTGGGGGTGGGGTGGGGTGAAAATACAGATAGCCCTAGTGGGGGTGGGGTGGGGTGGGGTGAAGGTACAGATAGCCCTAGTGGGGGTGGGTTGCGGTGGGGTGGGGTGAAGGTACAGATAGCCCTAGTGGGGGTGGGGTGGGGTGAAGGTACAGATAGCCCTAGTGGGGGTGGGGTGGGGTGAAGGTACAGATAGCCCTAGTGGTGGTGGGGTGGGGTGAAGGTACAGATAGCCCTAGTGGGGGTGGGGTGGGGTGAAGGTACAAATAGACCTAGTGGGGGTGGGGTGGGGTGAAGGTACAAATAGACCTAGTGGGGGTGGGGTGGGGTGGGGTGGGGTGAAGGTACAGATAGCCCTAGTGGGGGTGGGGTGGGGTGAGGTGAAGGTACAGATAGCCCTAGTGGGGGTGGGGGTGGGGTGGGGTGAAGGTACAGATAGCCCTAGTGGGGCTGGGGTGGGGTCGGGTGAAGGTACAGATAGCCCTAGTGGGGGTGGGGTGGGGTGGGGTGAACGTACAGATAGCCCTAGTGAGGGTGGGGTGGGGTGGGGTGAAGGTACAGATAGCCCTCGTGGGGGTTGGGGGGGGGTGGGGTGAAGGTACAGAGAACCCAAGTGGGGGGGGGGGGCGGGTGGGGGGGTGTGGGGTGAAGGTACAGATAGCCCTAGTGGGGGTGGGGTGGGGTGCGGTGAAGGTACAGATAGCCCTAGTGGGGGTGGGGTGGGGTGGGGGTGAAGGTACAGATAGCCCTAGTGGGGGTGGGGTGAAGGTACAGATAGCCCTAGTGGGGGTGGGGTGGGGTGGGGTGAAGGTACAGATAGCCCTAGTGGGGGTGGGGTGGGGTGAAGGTACAGATAGCCCTAGTGGGGGTGGGGTGGGGTGAAGGTACAGATAGCCCTAGTGGGGGTGGGGTGGGGTGAAGGTACAGATAGCCCCAGTGGGGGTGGGGTGGGGTGAAGGTACAGATAGCCCTAGTGGGGGTGGGGTGGGGTGAAGGTACAGATAGCCCTAGTGGGGGTGGGGTGGGGTGAAGGTACAGATAGCCCTAGTGGGGGTGGGGTGGGGTGAAGGTACAAATAGCCCAAGTGGGGGTGCGGTGGGGTGAAGGTACAAATAGCCCTAGTGGGGGTGGGGTGGGGTGAGGTGAAGGTACAGATAGCCCTTGTGGGGGTGGGGTAGGGTGAAGGTACAGATAGCCCTAGTGAGGGTGGGGTGGGGTGGGGTGAAGGTACAGATAGCCCTAGTGAGGGTGGGGTGGGGTGGGGTGAAGGTACAGATAGCCCTAGTGGGGGTGGGGTGTGGTGAAGGTACAGATAGCCCTAGTGGGGGTGGGGTGGGGTGAAGGTACAGATAGCCCTAGTGGGGGTGGGGTGGGTTGAAGGTACAGATAGCCCTAGTGGGGGTGGGGTGGGTTGAAGGTACAGATAGCCCTAGTGGGGGTGGGGTGGGGTGAAGGTACAGATAGCCCTAGTGGGGGTGGGGTGGGGTGAAGGTACAGATAGCCCTAGTGGGGGTGGGGTGGGGTGTGGTGGGGTGAAGGTACAGATAGCCCTCGTGGGGGTGGGGTGGGGTGAGGTGAAGGTACAGATAGCCCTAGTGGGGGTGGGGTGGGGTGAAGGTACAGATAGCCCTAGTGGGGGTGGGGTGGGGTGAAGGTACAGATAGCCCTAGTGGGGGTGGGGTGGCGTAGGGTGAAGGTACAGACAGCCCGAGTGGGGGTGGGGTGGGGTGAAGGTACAGATAGCCCTAGTGGGGGTGGGGGTGGGGTGGGGTGAAGGTACAGATAGCCCTAGTGGGGGTGGGGTGGGGTGAACATACAGATAGCCCTAGTGGGGGTGGGGTGCGGTGGGGTGGGGTGAAGGTACAGATAGCCCTAGTGGGGGTGTGGTGGGGTGAAGGTACAGATAGCCCTAGTGTGGGTGGGGTGGGGTGAGGTGAAGGTACAGATAGACCTAGTGGGGGTGGGGTGGGGTGGGGTGAAGGTACAGATAGCCCTAGTGGGGGTGGGGTGGGGTGGGGTGAAGGTACACATAGCCCTCGTGGGGGTGGGGTGGGGTGGGGTGAAGGTACAGATATCCCTAGTGGGGGTGGGGAGCGGTGAAGGTACAGAAAGCCCTAGTGGGGCTGGGGTGGGGTGGGGTGAAGGTACAGATAGCCCTAAGTGGGGGTTGGGTGGGGTGGGATGAAGGTACAGATAGCCCTAGTGGGGGTGGGGTGGGGTGGGTTGAAGGTACAGATAGCCCTAGTGGGGGTGGGGTGGGGTGAAGGTCCAGATAGCCCCAGTGGGGGTGGGGTGAAGGTACAGATAGCCCTTGTGGGCGTGGGGTGGGGTGGGGTGTGGTGAAGGTACAGATAGCCCAAGTGGGGGTGGGGTGGGGTGAAGGTACAGATAGCCCTAGTGGGGGTGGGGTGGGGTGGGGTGAAGGTACAGATAGCCCTAGTGGGGGTGGGGTAGGGTGGGGTGGGGTGAAGGTACAGATAGCCCTATTGGGGGTAGGGTGGGGTGAAGGTACAGATAGCCCTAGTGGGGGTGGGGTGGGGTGGGGTGAAGGTACAGATAGCCCTAGTGGGGGTGGGGTGGGGTGGGGTGAAGGTACAGATAGCCCTAGTGGGGGTGGGGTGGGGTGAATGTACAGATAGCCCTAGTGGGGGTGGGGTGGGGTGAAGGTACAGATAGCCCTAGTGGGGGTGGGGTGGGGTGAAGGTACAGATAGCCCTAGTGGGGGTGGGGTGGGGTGAGGTGAAGGTACAGATAGCCCTAGTGAGGGTGGGGTGGGGTGGGGTGAAGGTACTGATAGCCCTAGTGGGGGTGGGGTGGGGTGGGGTGAAGGTACAGATAGCCCTCGTGGGGGTTGGGTGGGGTGGGGTGAAGGTACAGATAGCCCTCGTGGGGGTGGGGTGGGGTGGGGTGAAGGTACAGATAGCCCTAGTGGGGGTTGGGTGGGGTGGGGAGGGGTGAAGGTACAGATAGCCCTAGTGGGGGTGGGGTGGGGTGGGGTGAAGGTACAGATAGCCCTAGTGGGGGTGGGGTGGGGTGGGGAGAAGGTATAGATAGCCCTAGTGGGGGTGGGGTGAAGGTACAGATAGCCCCAGTGGGGGTGGGGTGGGGTGGGGTGGGTTGAAGGTACAGATAGCCCTAGTGGGGGTGAGGTGGGGTGGGGTGGGGTGAAGGTACAGATAGCCCTCGTGGGGGTTGGGGGGGGGGTGGGGTGAAGTTACAGAGAACCCAAGTGGGGGGGGGGGGCTGGTGGGGGGGGGGGGGGGTGAAGGTACAGATAGCCCTAGTGGGGGTGGGGTGGGGTGTGGTGAAGGTACAGATAGCCCTAGTGGGGATGGGGTGGGGTGGGGTGAAGGTACAGATAGCCCTAGTGGGGGTGGGGTGGGGTGGGGTGAAGGTACAGATAGCCCTAGTGGGGGTGGGGTGGGGTGAACATACAGATAGCCCAAGAGGGGGTGGGGTGGGGTTGGGTGGGGTGAAGGTACAGATAGCCCTAGTGGGGGTGGGGTAGGGTTGGGTTAAGGTACAGATAGCCCAAGTGGGGGTGGGGTGGGGTGAAGGTACAGATAGCCCTATTGGGGGTGGGGTGGGGTGAAGGTACAGATAGCCCAAGTGGGGGTGGGGTGGGGTGAAGGTACAGATAGCCCTAGTGGAGGTGGGGTGGGGTGAAGGTACAAATAGCCCTAGTGGGGGTGGGGTGGGGTGGAGTGGGGTGAAGGTACACACAGCCCTAGTGGGGGTGGGGTGGGGTGAGGTGAAGGTACAGATAGCCCTAGTGGTGGTGGGGTGGGGTGGGGTGAACATACAGATAGCCCTAGTGGGGTTGGGGTGGGGAGGGGTTGGGTGGGGTGAAGGTACGATAGCCCTAGTGGGGGTGGGTTGCGGTGGGGTGGGGTGAAGGTACAGATAGTCCTAGTGGGGGTGGGGTGGGGTGGGGTTGGGTTAAGGTACAGATAGCCCTAGTGGGGGTGGGGTGGGGTGAAGGTACAGATAGCCCTAGTGGGGGTGGGGTGGGGTGAAGGTACAGATAGCCCTAGTGGTGGTGGGGTGGGGTGAAGGTACAGATAGCCCTAGTGGGGGTGGGGTGGGGTGAAGGTACATATAGACCTAGTGGGGGTGGGGTGGGGTGGGGTGGGGTGAAGGTACAGATAGCCCTAGTGGGGGTGGGGTGGGGTGGGTTGGGGTGAAGGTACAGATAGCCCTAGTGGGGGTTGGGTGGGGTGGGGAGGGGTGAAGGTACAGATAGCCCTAGTGGGGGTGGGGTGGGGAGGGGTGAAGGTACAGATAGCCCTCGTGGGGGTGGGGTGGGGTGGGGTGAAGGTACAGATAGCCCTAGTGGGGGTTGGGTGGGGTGGGGAGGGGTGAAGGTACAGATAGCCCTAGTGGGGGTGGGGTGGGGTGGGGTGAAGGTACAGATAGCCCTAGTGGGGGTGGGGTGGGGTGGGGTGAATGTATAGATAGCCCTAGTGGGGGTGGGGTGAAGGTACAGATAGCCCCAGTGGGGGTGGGGTGGGGTGGGGTGGGTTGAAGGTACAGATAGCCCTAGTGGGGGTGAGGTGGGGTGGGGTGTGGTGGGGTGAAGATACAGATAGCCCAAGTTGGGGTGGGGTGGGGTGGGGTGAAGGTACAGATAGCCCTAGTGGGGCTGGGGTGGGGTGGGGTGAAGGTACAGATAGCCCTAGTGGGGGTGGGGTGGGGTGGGGTGAAAGTACAGATAGCCCTAGTGGGGGTGGGGTGGGGTGGGGTGGGGTGAATGTACAGATAGCCCTCGTGGGGGTTGGGGGGGGGGGTGGGGTGAAGTTACAGAGAACCCAAGTGGGGGGGGGGGGGGGGGGGCTGGTGGGGGGGGGGGGGTGGGGTGAAGGTACAGATAGCCCTAGTGGGGGTGGGGTGGGGTGTGGTGAAGGTACAGATAGCCCTAGTGGGGGTGGGGTGGGGTGGGGTGAAGGTACAGATAGCCCTAGTGGGGGTGGGGTGGGGTGGGGTGAAGGTACAGATAGCCCTAGTGGGGGTGGGGTGGGGTGAACATACAGATAGCCCAAGAGGGGGTGGGGTGGGGTTGGGTGGGGCGAAGGTACAGATAGCCCTAGTGGGGGTGGGGTGCGGTGGGGTGGGGTGAAGGTACAGATAGCCCTAGTGGGGGTGGGGTAGGGTTGGGTTAAGGTACAGATAGCCCTAGTGGGGGGTGGGGTGGGGTGAAGGTACAGATAGCCCTATTGGGGGTGGGGTGGGGTGAAGGTACAGATAGCCCAAGTGGGGGAGGGGTGGGGTGAAGGTACAGATAGCCCTAGTGGAGGTGGGGTGGGGTGAAGGTACAAATAGCCCTAGTGGGGGTGGGGTGGGGTGGAGTGGGGTGAAGGTACACACAGCCCTAGTGGGGGTGGGGTGGGGTGAGGTGAAGGTACAGATAGCCCTAGTGGGGGTGGGGTGGGGTGGGGTGAAGGTACAGATAGCCCTAGTGGGGGTGGGGTGGGGTGGGGAGGGGTGAACGTACAGATAGCCCTAGTGGGTGTGGGGTGGGGTGAAGGTACAGATAGCCCTAGTGGGGGTGGGGTGGGGTGAAGGTACAGATAGCCCTAGTGGGGGTGGGGTGGGGTGAAGGTACAGATAGCCCTAGTGGGGGTGGGGTGGGGTGAAGGTACAGATAGCCCTAGTGGGGGTGGGGTGGGGTGAAGGTACAGATAGCCCTAGTGGGGGTGGGGTGGGGTGAAGGTACAGATAGCCCTAGTGGGGGTGGGGTGGGGTGTGGTGGGGTGAAGGTACAGATAGCCCTAGTGGGGGTGGAGTGGGGTGAGGTGAAGGTACAGATAGCCCTAGTGGGGGTGGGGTGGGGTGGGGTGAAGGTAAAGATAGCCCCAGTGGGGGTGGGGTGGGGTGAAGGTACAGATAGCCCTAGAGGGGGTGGGGTGGGGTGAAGGTACAGATAGCCCTAGAGGGGGTGGGGTGGGGTGAAGGTACAGATAGCCCTAGTGGGGGTGGGGTGGGGTGGGGTGAAGGTACAGATAGCCCTAGTGGGGGTGGGGTGGGGTGAAGGTACAGATAGCCCAAGTGGGGGTGGGTGGGGTGAAGGTACAGATAGCCCAAGTGGGGGTCGGGTGGGGTGGCGTGAAGGTACAGATAGCCCTAGTGGGGGTGGGGTGGGGTGGGGTGAAGGTACAGATAGCCCTAGTGGGGGTGGGGTGGGGTGGGGTGAAGGTACAGATAGCCCGAGTGGGGGTGGGGTGGGGTGAAAATACAGATAGCCCTAGTGGGGGTGGGGTGGGGTGGGGTGAAGGTACAGATAGCCCTAGTGGGGGTGGGTTGCGGTGGGGTGGGGTGAAGGTACAGATAGCCCTAGTGGGGGTGGGGTGGGGTGAAGGTACAGATAGCCCTAGTGGGGGTGGGGTGGGGTGAAGGTACAGATAGCCCTAGTGGTGGTGGGGTGGGGTGAAGGTACAGATAGCCCTAGTGGGGGTGGGGGTGGGGTGAAGGTACAAATAGACCTAGTGGGGGTGGGGGTGGGGTGAAGGTACAAATAGACCTAGTGGGGGTGGGGTGGGGTGGGGTGGGGTGAAGGTACAGATAGCCCTAGTGGGGGTGGGGTGGGGTGAGGTGAAGGTACAGATAGCCCTAGTGGGGGTGGGGTGGGGTGGGGTGAAGGTACAGATAGCCCTAGTGGGGCTGGGGTGGGGTCGGGTGAAGGTACAGATAGCCCTAGTGGGGGTGGGGTGGGGTGGGGTGAACGTACAGATAGCCCTAGTGAGGGTGGGGGTGGGGTGGGGTGAAGGTACAGATAGCCCTCGTGGGGGTTGGGGGGGGGGTGGGGTGAAGGTACAGAGAACCCAAGTGGGGGGGGGGGGCGGGTGGGGGGGTGTGGGGTGAAGGTACAGATAGCCCTAGTGGGGGTGGGGTGGGGTGCGGTGAAGGTACAGATAGCCCTAGTGGGGGTGGGGTGGGGTGGGGTGAAGGTACAGATAGCCCTAGTGGGGGTGGGGTGAAGGTACAGATAGCCCTAGTGGGGGTGGGGTGGGGTGGGGTGAAGGTACAGATAGCCCTAGTGGGGGTGGGGTGGGGTGGGGTGAAGGTACAGATAGCCCTAGTGGGGGTGGGGTGGGGTGGGGTGAAGGTACAGATAGCCCTAGTGGGGGTGGGGTGAAGGTACAGATAGCCCTAGTGGGGGTGGGGTGGGGTGGGGTGAAGGTACAGATAGCCCTAGTGGGGGTGGGGTGGGGTGAACATACAGATAGCCCAAGAGGGGGTTGGGTGGGGTGGGGTTGGGTTGGGTGGGGCGAAGGTACAGATAGCCCTCGTGGGGGTGGGGTGCGGTGGGGTGGGGTGAAGGTACAGATAGCCCTAGTGGGGGGTGGGGTGGGGTTGGGTTAAGGTACAGATAGCCCTAGTGGGGGCGGGGTGGGGTGAAGGTACAGATAGCCCTAGTGAGGGTGGGGTGGGGTGAAGGTACAGATAGCCCAAGTGGGGGTGGGGTGGGGTGAAGGTACAGATACCCTAGGGGGGGTGGGGTGGGGTGAAGGTACAAATAGCCCTAGTGGGGGTGGGGTGGGGGTGGAGTGGGGTGAAGGTACAGATAGCCCTAGTGGGGGTGGTGTGGGGTGAGGTGAAGGTACAGATAGCCCTAGTGGGGGTGGGGTGGGGTGGGGGTGAAGGTACAGATAGCACTAGTGGGGGTGGGGTGGGGTGGGGAGGGGTGAACGTTCAGATAGCCCTAGTGGGTGTGGGGTGGGGTGAAGGTACAGATAGCCCTAGTGGGGGTGGGGTGGGGTGAAGGTACAGATAGCCCTAGTGGGGGTGGGGTGGGGTGAAGGTACAGATAGCCCTAGTGGGGGTGGGGTGGGGTGTGGTGGGGTGAAGGTACAGATAGCCCTAGTGGGGGTGGGGTGGGGTGAGGTGAAGGTACAGATAGCCCTAGTGGGGGTGGGGTGGGGTGGGGTGAAGGTACAGATAGCCCAGTGGGGGTGGGGTGGGGTGAAGGTACAGAGAGCCCTAGAGGGGGTGGGGTGGGGTGAAGGTACAGATAGCCCTAGTGGGGGTGGGGTGGGGTGAAGGTACAGATAGCCCTAGTGGGGGTGGGGTGGGGTGAAGGTACAGATAGCCCTAGTGGGGGTGGGGTGGGGTGGGGTGAAGGTACAGATAGCCCTAGTGGGGGTGGGGTGGGGTGAATGTACAGATAGCCCAAGTGGGGGTGGGTGGGGTGAAGGTACAGATAGCCCAAGTGGGGCTGGGTGGGGTGAAGGTACAGATAGCCCTAGTGGGGGTGGGGTGGGGGGTGGCGTGAAGGTACAGATAGCCCTAGTGGGGGTGGGGTGGGGTGGGGTGAAGGTACAGATAGCCCTAGTGGGGGTGGGGTGCGGTGGGGTGAAGGTACAGATAGCCCGAGTGGGGGTGGGGTGGGGTGAACATACAGATAGCCCTAGTGGGGGTGGGGTGGGGAGGGGTTGGGTGGGGTGAAGGTACAGATAGCCCTAGTGGGGGTGGGTTGCGGTGGGGTGGGGTGAAGGTACAGATAGTCCAAGTGGGGGTGGGGTGGGGTGGGGTTGGGTTAAGGTACAGATAGCCCTAGTGGGGGTGGGGTGGGGTGAAGGTACAGATAGCCCTAGTGGGGGTGGGGTGGGGTGAAGGTACAGATAGCCCTAGTGGTGTTGGGGTGGGGTGAAGGTACAGATAGCCCAAGTGGGGGTGGGGTGGGGTGAAGGTACATATAGACCTAGTGGGGGTGGGGTGGGGTGGGGTGGGGTGAAGGTACAGATAGCCCAAGTGGGGGTGGGGGTGGGGTGAAGGTACATATAGACCTAGTGGGGGTGGGGTGGGGTGGGTTGGGGTGAAGGTACAGATAGCCCTAGTGGGGGTGGGGTGGGGTGAAGGTACAGATAGCCCTAGTGGGGGTGGGGTGGGGTGAAGGTACAGATAGCCTTAGTGGGGGTGGGGTGGGGTGAAGGTACAGATAGGCCTAGTGGGGGTTGGGTGGGGTGAAGGTACAGATAGCCCTAGTGGGGGTGGGGTGGGGTGAAGGTACAGATAGCCCTAGTGGGGGTGGGGTGGGGTGTGGTGGGTGAAGGGACAGATAGCCCTAGTAGGGGTGGGGTGGGGTGTGGTGGGGTGAAGGTACAGACAGCCCTAGTGGGGGTGGGGTAGGGTGAGGTGAAGGGTACAGATAGCCCTAGGGGGGTGGGGTGGGGTGAAGGTACAGATAGCCCTAGTGGGGGTGGGGTGGGGTGAAGGTACAGATAGCCCTAGTGGGGGTGGGGTGCGGTAGGGTGAAGGTACAGACAGCCCTAGTGGGGGTGGGGTGGGGTGAAGGTACAGATAGCCCTAGTGGGGGTGGGGTGGGGTGAACGTACAGATAGCCCTAGTGTGGGTGGGGTGGGGTGGGTTTCGGTGGGATGAAGGTACAGATAGCCCTAATGGGTGTGGGGTGCGGTGGGGTGGGGTGAAGGTACAGAGAGCCCTATTGTGGGTAGGGTGGGGAGAAGGTACAGATAGCCCTAGTGGGTGTGGGGTGGGGTGAAGGTACAGATAGCCCTAGTGGGGGTGGGGTGGGGTGAGGTGAAGGTACAGATAGCCCTAGTGGGGGTGGGGTGGGGTGGGGGCGAAGGTACAGATAGCCCTAGTGGGGGTGGGGTGGGGTGGGGGTGAACGTACAGATAGCCCTAGTGGGGGGTGGGGAGGGGTGAAGGTAGAGATAGCCCTAGTAGGGTTGGGGTGGGGTGAAGGGTACAGATAGCCCTAGTGGGGGTGGGGTGGGGTGAAGGTACAGATAGCCCTAGTGGGGGTGGGGTGGGGTGGGGTGAAGGTACAGATAGCCCTAGAAGGGGGTGGGGGTGGGGTGGGGTGAAGGTACAGATAGCCTTAGTGCGGGTGGGGTGGGGTGGGGTGAATGTACAGATAGCCCTTGTGGGCGTGGGGTGGGTGGGGTGAAGGTACAAATAGCCCTAGTGGGCATGGGGTGGGGTGAAGGTACAGATAGCCCTAGTCGGGGTGGGGTGGGGTGAAGGTACAGATAGCCCTAGTGGGGGTGGGGTGGGGTGAAGGTACAGATAGCCCTAGTGGGGGTGGGGTGGGGTGTGGTGGGGTGAAGGTACAGATAGCCCTAGTGGGGGTGGGGTGGGGTGAGGTGAAGGTACAGATAGCCCGAGTGGGGGTGGGGTGGGGTGGGGTGAAGGTACAGATAGCCCCAGTGGGGGTGGGGTGGGGTGAAGTTACAGATAGCCCTAGTGGGAGTGGGGTGGGGTGAAGGTACAGATAGCCCTAGTGGGGGTGGGGTGGGGTGAAGGTACAGATAGCCCTAGAGGGGGAGGGGTGGGGTGAAGGTACAGATAGCCCTAGAGGGGGTGGGGTGGGGTGAAGGTACAGATAGCCCTAGAGGGGGGTGGGGTGGGGTGAAGGTACAGATAGCCCTAGTTAGGGTGGGGTGGGGTGAAGGTACAGATAGCCCTAGTGGGGGTGGGGTGGGGTGAAGGTACAGATAGCCCTAGTGGGGTGGGGTGGGGTGGGGTGAAGGTACAGATAGCCCTAGTGGGGGTGGGGTGGGGTGAAGGTACAGAGAGCCCTAGTGGGGGGTGGGGTGGGGTGGCGTGAAGGTACAGATAGCCCTAGTGGGGGTGGGGTGGGGTGAAGGTACAGATAGCCCTAGTGGGGGTGGGGTGGGGTGGGGTGAAGGTACAGATAGCCCGAGTGGGAGTGGGGTGGGGTGAACATACAGATAGCCCTAGTGGGGGTGGGGTTGGGTGGGGTGAAGGTACAGATAGCCCTAGTGGGGGTGGGTTGTGGTGGGGTGGGGTGAAGGTACAGATAGCCCTAGTGGGGGTGGGGTGGGGTGAAGGTACAGATAGCCCTAGTGGGGGTGGGGTGGGGTGAAGGTACAGATAGCCCTAGTGGTGGTGGGGTGGGGTGTAGGTACAGATAGACCTAGTGGGGGTGGGGTGGGGTGAAGGTACAAATAGACCTAGTGGGGTGGGGTGGGGTGGGGTGAAGGTACAGATAGCCCTAGTGGGGGTGGGGTGAAGGTACAGATAGCCCTAGTGGGGCTAGGGTGGGGTGGGGTGAAGGTACAGATAGCCCTAGTGGGGGTGGGGTGGGGTGGGTGAAAGTACAGATAGCCCTAGTGAGGGTGGGGTGGGGTGGGGTGAAGGTACAGATAGCACTCGTGGGGGTTGGGGGGGGGTGGGGTGAAGGTACAGAGAACCCAAGTGGGGGGGGGGGCGGGTGGGGGGGGGGGGGTGGGGTGAAGGTACAGATAGCCCTAGTGGGGGTGGGGTGGGGTGTGGTGAAGGTACAGATAGCCCTAGTGGGGGTGGGGCGGGGTGGGGTGAAGGTACAGATAGCCCTAGTGGGGGGTGGGGTGGGGTGGGGTGAAGGTACAGATAGCCCTAGTGGGGGTGGGGTGGGGTGGGGTGAAGGTACAGATAGCCCTAGTGGGGGTGGGGTGGGTGTGAACATACAGATAGCCCTAGAGGGGGTGGGGTGGGGTGGGGTTGGGTGGGGCGAAGGTACAGATAGCCCTCGTGGGGGTGGGGTGCGGTGGGGTGGGGTGAAGGTACAGATAGCCCTAGTGGGGGTTGGGTGGGTTTGGGTTAAGGTACAGATAGCCCTAGTGGGGGTGGGGTGGGGTGAAGGTACAGATAGCCCTAGTGGGGGTGGGGTGGGGTGAAGGTACAGATAGCCCAAGTGGGGGTGGGGTGGGGTGAAGGTACAGATACCCTAGTGGGGGTGGGGTGGGGTGAAGGTACAAATAGCCCTAGTGAAGGTGGGGTGGGGTGGAGTGGGGTGAAGGTACAGATAGCCCTAGTGGGGGTGGTGTGGGGTGAGGTGAAGGTACAGATAGCCCTAGTGGGGGTGGGGTGGGGTGAAGGTACAGATAGCCCTAGTGGGGGGTGGGGTGGGGAGGGGTGAACGTACAGATAGCCCTAGTGGGTGTGGGGTGGGGTGAAGGTACAGATAGCCCTAGTGGGGGTGGGGTGGGGTGAAGGTACAGATAGCCCTAGTGGGGGTGGGGTGGGGTGAAGGTACAGATAGCCCTAGTGGGGGTGGGGTGGGGTGTGGTGGGGTGAAGGTACAGATAGCCCTAGTGGGGGTGGGGTGGGGTGAGGTGAAGGTACAGATAGCCCTAGTGGGGGTGGGGTGGGGTGGGGTGAAGGTACAGATAGCCCCAGTGGGGGTGGGGTGGGGTGAAGGTACAGATAGCCCTAGAGGGGGTGGGGTGGGGTGAAGGTACAGATAGCCCTAGTGGGGGTGGGGTGGGGTGAAGGTACAGATAGCCTTAATGGGGGTGGGGTGGGGTGGGGTGAAGGTACAGATAGCCCTAGTGGGGGTGGGGTGGGGTGAAGGTACAGATAGCCCAAGTGGGGCTGGGTGGGGTGAAGGTACAGATAGCCCAAGTGGGGGTGGGTGGGGTGAAGGTACAGATAGCCCTAGTGGGGGTGGGGAGGGGTGGCGTGAAGGTACAGATAGCCCTAGTGGGGGTGGGGTGGGGTGGGGTGAAGGTACAGATAGCCCTAGTGGGGGTGGGGTGGGGTGGGGTGAAGGTACAGATAGCCCGAGTGGGGGTGGGGTGGGGTGAGCATACAGATAGCCCTAGTGGGGGTGGGGTGGGGTGGGGTTGGGTGGGGTGAAGGTACAGATAGCCCTAGTGGGGGTGGGTTGCGGTGGGGTGGGGTGAAGGTACAGATAGTCCTAGTGGGGGTGGGGTGGGGTGGGGTTGGGTTAAGGTACAGATAGCCCTAGTGGGGGTGGGGTGGGGTGAAGGTACAGATAGCCCTAGTGGGGGTGGGGTGGGGTGAAGGTACAGATAGCCCTAGTGGTGGTGGGGTGGGGTGAAGGTACAGATAGCCCTAGTGGGGGTGGGGTGGGGTGAAGGTACAAATAGCCCTAGTGGGGGTGGGGTGGGGTGGGTTGGGGTGAACGTACAGATAGCCCTAGTGGGTGTGGGGTGGGGTGAAGGTACAGATAGCCCTAGTGGGGGTGGGGGTGGGGTGAAGGTACAGATAGCCCTAGTGGGGGTGGGTGGGGTGAAGGTACAGATAGCCCTAGTGGGGGTGGGGTGGGGTGAAGGTACAGATAGCCCTAGTGGGGGTGGGGTGGGGTGAAGGTACAGATAGCCCTAGTGGGGGTGGGGTGGGGTGTGGTGGGTGAAGGTTCAGATAGCCCTAGTGGGGGTGGGGTGGGGTGTGGTGGGGTGAAGGTACAGACAGCCCTAGTGGGGGTGGGGTAGCGTGAGGTGAAGGTACAGATAGCCCTAGTGGGGGTGGGGTGGGGTGAAGGTACAGATAGCCCTAGTGGGGGTGGGGTGGGGTGAAGGTACAGATAGCCCTAGTGGGGGTGGGGTGGGGTGAAGGTACAGATAGCCCTAGTGGGGGTGGGGTGGGGTGAAGGTACAGATAGCCCTAGTGGGGGTGGGGTGGGGGTGAAGGTACAGATAGCCCTAGTGGGGGTGGGGTGGGGTGTGGTGGGTGAAGGTACAGATAGCCCTAGTGGGGGTGGGGTGGGGTGTGGTGGGGTGAAGGTACAGACAGCCCTAGTGGGAGTGGGGTAGCGTGAGGTGAAGGTACAGATAGCCCTAGTGGGGGTGGGGTGGGGTGAAGGTACAGATAGCCCTAGTGGGGGTGGGGTGGGGTGAAGGTACAGATAGCCCTAGTGGTGGTGGGGTGGGGTGAAGGTACAGATAGCCCTAGTGGGGGTGGGGTGGGGTGAAGGTACAAATAGACCTAGTGGGGGTGGGGGTGGGGTGGGGTGGGGTGAAGGTACAGATAGCCCTAGTGGGGGTGGGGTGGGGTGGGTTGGGGTGAACGTACAGATAGCCCTAGTGGGTGTGGGGTGGGGTGAAGGTACAGATAGCCCTAGTGGGGGTGGGGTGGGGTGAAGGTACAGATAGCCCTAGTGGGGGTGGGGTGGGGGTGAAGGTTCAGATAGCCCTAGTGGGGGTGGGGTGGGGTGAAGGTACAGACAGCCCTAGTGGGGGTGGGGTAGCGTGAGGTGAAGGTACAGATAGCCCTGGTGGGGGTGGGGTGGGGTGAAGGTACAGATAGCCCTAGTGGGGGTGGGGTGGGGTGAAGGTACAGATAGCCCTAGTGGGGGTGGGGGTGGGGTGAAGGTACAGATAGCCCTAGTGGGGGGTGGGGTGGGGTGAAGGTACAGATAGCCCTAGTGAGGGTGGGGTGGGGTGAAGGTACAGATAGCCCTAGTGGGGGTGGGGTGGGGTGTGGTGGGTGAAGGTACAGATAGCCCTAGTGGGGGTGGGGTGGGTTGTGGTGGGGTGAAGGTACAGACAGCCCTAGTGGGGGTGGGGTAGCGTGAGGTGAAGGTACAGATAGCCCTAGTGGGGGTGGGGTGGGGTGAAGGTACAGATAGCCCTAGTGGGGGTGGGGTGGGGTGAAGGTACAGATAGCCCTAGTGGGGGTGGGGTGGGGTGAAGGTACAGATAGCCCTAGTGGGGGTGGGGGTGGGGTGTGGTGGGGTGAAGGTACAGACAGCCCTAGTGGGGGCGGGGTAGGGTGAGGTGAAGGTACAGATAGCCCTAGTGGGGGTGGGGTGGGGTGAAGGTACAGATAGCCCCTAGTGGGGGTGGGGGTGGGGGTGAAAGTACAGATAGCCCTAGTGGGGGTGGGGTGGGGTGAAGGTACAGATAGCCCTAGTGGGGGTGGGGTGGGGTGAAGGTACAGATAGCCCTAGTGGGGGTGGGGTGGGGTGAAGGTACAGATAGCCCTAGTGGGGGGTGGGGTGGGGTGAAGGTACAGATAGCCCTAGTGGGGGTGGGGTGCGGGTAGGGTGAAGGTACAGACAGCCCTAGTGGGGGTGGGGTGGGGTGAAGGTACAGATAGCCCTAGTGGGGGTGGGGTGGGGTGAACATACAGATAGCCCTAGTGGGGGTGGGGTGGGGTGGGGTGGGTTTCGGTGGGATGAAGGTACAGATAGCCCTAATGGGTGTGGGGTGCGGTGGGGTGGGGTGAAGGTACAGATAGCCCTAGTGGGGCTGGGGTGGGGTGAGGTGAAGGTACAGATAGCCCTAGTGGGGGTGGGGTGGGGTGGGGCGAAGGTACAGATAGCCCTCGTGGGGGTGGGGTGGGGTGGGGTGAACGTACAGATAGCCCAAGTGGGGGTGGGGAGGGGTGAAGGTAGAGATAGCCCTAGTAGGGGTGGGGTGGGGTGGGGTGAAGGTACAGATAGCCCTAGTGGGGGTGGGGTGGGGTGAAGGTACAGATAGCCCTAGTGGGGATGGGGTGGGGTGGGGTGAAGGTACAGATAGCCCTAGAAGGGGGGTGGGGTGGGGTGAAGGTACAGATAGCCCTTGTGGGCGTGGGTTGGGTGGGGTGAAGGTACAAATAGCCCTAGTGGGCGTGGGGTGGGGGTGGGGTGGGGTGAAGGTACAGATAGCCCTAGTGGGGGTGGGGTGGTGTGGGGTGAAGGTACAGATAGCCCTAGTGGAGGTGGGGTAGGGTGGGGTGGGGTGAAGGTACAGATAGCCCCAGTGGGGGTGGGGTGGGGGTGGGGTGAAGGTACAGATAGCCCTTGTGGGCGTGGGGTGGGGTGGGTTGAAGGTACAAATAGCCCTAGTGGGCGTGGGGTGGGGTGGGGTGGGGTGAAGGTACAGATAGCCCTAGTGGAGGTGGGGTAGGGTGGGGTGGGGTGAAGGTACAGATAGCCCTAGTGGGGGTGGGGTGGGGTGAAGGTACAGATAGCCCGAGTGGGGGTGGGGTGGGGTGAAGGTACAGATAGCCCGAGTGGGGGTGGGGTGGGGTGAAGGTACAGATAGCCCTAGAGGGGGTGGGGTGGGGTGAAGGTACAGATAGCCCTAGTAGGGGTGGGGTGGGGTGAAGGTACAGATAGCCCTAGTGGGGGTGGGGTGGGGTGAAGGTACAGATAGCCCTAGTGGGGGTGGGGTGGGGTGAAGGTACAGATAGCCCTCGTGGGGGTGGGGTGGGGTGAGGTGAAGGTACAGATAGCCCTAGTGGGGGTGGGGTGGGGTGAGGTGAAGGTACAGATAGCCCTAGTGGGGGTGGGGTGGGGTGAAGGTACAGATAGCCCTAGTGGGGGTGGGGGTGCGGTGGGGTGAAGGTACAGAGAGCCCTAGTGGGGGTGGGGTGGGGTGAAGGTACAGATAGCCCCAGTGGGGGTGGGGTGCGGTGGGGTGAAGGTACAGATAGCCCTTGTGGGGGTGGGGTGGGGTGAAGGTACAGATAGACCTAGTGGGGGTGGGGTGGGGCGGGGTGAAGGTACAGATAGCCCTAGTGGGGGGGGGGGTGGGGAGGGTGAAGGTACAGATAGCCCTAGTGGGGGTGGGGTGGGGTGGGGTGAAGGTACAGATAGCCCTAGTGGGGGTGGGGTGGGGTGAAGGAACAGATAGCCCTAGTGGGGGTGGGGTGGGGTGCGGTGAAGGTACAGATAGCCCTAGTGGGGGCGGGGTGGGGGTGGGGTGAAGGTACAGATTTCCCTAGGGGGGGTGGGGGTGGGTGGGGTGCAGGTACAGGTAGCCCTAGCGGGGGTGGGGTGGGTGGGGTGCAGGTACAGGTAGCCCTAGCGGGGGTGGGGTGGGGTGAAGCTTCAGATAGCCCTAGTGGGGGTGGGGTGGGGTGAAGATACAGATAGCCCTAGTGAGGGTGGGGTGGGGTGAAGGTACAGATAGCCCTAGTGGGGGTGGGGTGGGGTGGGGTGAAGGTACAGATAGCCCTAGTGGGGGTGGGGGTGAAGGTACAGATAGCCCTAGTGGGGGTGGGGTGAAGGTACAGATAGCCCTATTGGGGGTGGGGTGGGGTGAAGGTACAGATAGCCCTAGTGAGGGTGGGGGTGGGGTGAAGGTACAGATAGCCCAAGTGGGGGTGGGGAGGGTGAAGGTACAGATAGCCCTAGTGGGGGTGGGGTGGGGTGGGGTGAAGGTACAGATAGCCCTAGTGGGGGTGGGGAGGGTGAAGGTACAGATAGCCCTAGTGGGGGTGGGGTGGGGTGAAGGTACAAATAGACCTAGTGGGGGTGGGGTGGGGTGGGGGTGAAGGTACAGATAGCCCTAGTGGGGGTGGGGTGGGGTGAAGGTACAGATAGCCCTAGTGGGGGGTGGGGTGGGGCGGGGTGAAGGTACAGATAGCCCTAGTGGGGGTGGGGTGGGGCGGGGTGAAGGTACAGATAGCCCTAGCGGGGGTGGGGTGGGGTGAAGTTACAGATAGCCCTAGCGGGGTTGGGGTGGGGGGAAGGTACAGATTGCCCTAGCGGGGGTGGGGTGGGGGGAAGGTACAGATAGCCCTAGCGGGGGTGGGGTGGGGGGAAGGTACAGATAGCCCTAGCGGGGGTGGGGTGGGGTGAAGGTACAGATAGCCCTAGTGGGGGTGGGGTGGGGTGGGGTGAAGGTACAGATAGCCCTAGTGGGGGTGGGGTGGGGTTCGGTGGGGTGAAGGTACAGATAGCCCTAGTGGGGGTGGGGTGCGGTGGGGTGGGGTGAAGGTACAGATAGCCCTAGTGGGGGTGGGGTGGGGTGAAGGTACAGAAAGCCCAAGTGGGGGTGGGGTGGGGTGGGGTGAAGGTACAGATAGCCCTAGTGGGGGTGGGGTGGGGTGGGGTGAATGTACAGATAGCCCTAGTGGGGGTGGGGTGGGGTGGGGTGAAGGTACAGATAGCCCTAGTGGGGGTGGGGTGGGGTGGGGTGAAGGTACAGATAGCCCAAGTGGGGGTGGGGAGGGGTGAACATACAGATAGCCCTAGTGGGGGTGGGGGTGGGGTGGGGTTGGGTGGGGTGAAGGTACAGATAGCCCTAGTGGGTTGGGGTGGGGTGAAGGTACAGATAGCCATAGCGGGGGGTGGGGGTGGGGTGAAGGTACAGATAGCCCTAGTGGGGGTGGGGTTGGGTGAAGGTACAGATAGCCCTAGTGGGGGGTGGGGTGGGGTGAAGGTACAGATAGCCCTAGCAGGGGTGGGGGTGAAGGTACAGATAGCCCTAGCGGGGGTGGGGTGAAGGTACAGATAGCCCTAGTGGGGGTGGGGTGAAGGTACAGATAGCCCTAGTGGTGGTGGGGTGAAGGTACAGATAGCCCTAGTGGGGGTGGGGTGAAGGTACAGATAGCCCTAGTGGGGGGGGGGGTGAAGGTACAGATAGCCCTAGTGGGGGTGGGGTGAAGGTACAGATAGCCCTAGCGGGGGTGGGGTGGGGGGAAGGTACAGATAGCCCTTGCGGGGGTGTGGTGGGGGGAAGGTACAGATAGCCCTTGCGGGGGTGTGGTGGGAGGAAGGTACAGATAGCCCTTGCGGGGGTGGGGTGGGGGGAAGGTACAGATAGCCCTAGCGGGGGCGGGGGTGTGGGGAAGGTACAGATAGCCCTAGTGGGGGTGGGGTGGGGTGAAGATACAGATAGCCCCAGTGGGGGTGGGGTGGGGTGAAGGTACAGATAGCCCTAGTGGGGGGTGGGGTGGGGTGAAGGTACAGATAGCCCTAGTGGGGGTGGGGTGGGGTGGAAGGTACAGATAGCCCTACTGGGGGTGGGGTGGGGTGAAGGTACTGATAGCCCTAGTGGGGGTGGGGTGAAGGTACAGATAGCCCTAGTGGGGGTGGGGTGAAGGTACAGATAGCCCTAGTGGGTGTGGGGTGGGGTGAAGGTACAGACAGCCCTAGTGGGTGTGGGGTGGGGAGGGGTGAAGGTACAGATAGCCCTAGTGGGGGTGGGGTGGGGTGAAGGTACAGAAGGCCTAGTGGGGGTGGGGTGGGGTGGGGTGGGTGAAGGTACAGATAGCCCTAGTGGGGGTGGGGTGGGGTGAAGATACAGATAGCCCAAGTGGGGGTGGGGTGGGGTGGGGTGAAGGTACAGATAGTCCTAGTGGGGGTGGAGTGGGGTGAAGGTACAGATACCACTAGTGGTGTTGGGGTGGGGTGGGGTGAAGGTACAGATAGCCCTAGTGGGGGTGGGGTGGGGTGAAGGTACAGATAGCCCTAGTGGGGGTGGGGTGGGGTGGTCTGAAGGTACAGATAGCCCTAGTGGGGGGTGGGGTGGTCTGAAGGTACAGATAGCCCTAGTGGGGTTGGGGTGAAGGTACAGATAGCCCTAGTGGGGGTGGGGAGGGGTGAAGGTACAGATAGCCCTAGTGGGGGTGGGGTGGAGTGAAGGTACAGATAGCCCTAGTGGGGGTGGGGTGGGGTGGGGTGAAGGTACAGATAGCCCTAGTGGGGGTGGGGTGGGGTGAAGGTACAGATAGCCCTAGTGGGGGTGGGGTGAAGGTACAGATAGCCCTAGTGGGGGTGGGGTGGGGTGAAGGTACACATAGCCCTAGTGGGGGTGGGGTGGGGTGAAGGTACAGATAGCCCTAGCGGGGGTGGGCTGAAGCTCCAGATAGCCCAAGTGGGGGTGGGGTGGGGTGGGCTGAAAGTACAGATAGCCCTAGTGGGGGTGGGGTGGGGAGGGGTGAAGGTACAGATAGCCCTAGTGGGGGTGGGGTGGGGTGAAGTGAAGGTACAGATAGCCCTAGTGGGGTGGGGGGGGGGGGTGGGGTGGGGGGGGGGTGGGGTGGGGTGGGTTGAAGGTACAGATAGCCCTGGTGGGGGTGGGGTGGGGTGGGGTGAAGGTACAGATGGTCCTAGTGGGGGTGGGGTGGGGTGAAGGTACAGATTCCCCTAGTGGTGGTGGGGTGGGGTGGGGTGAAGGTACAGATAGCCCTAGTCGGGGTGGGGTGGGGTGGGGTGAAGGTACTGATAGCCCTAGTGGGGGTGGGGGTGGGGTGAAGGTACCGATAAGCCGTAGAGGGGGTGGGGTGGGGGGGGTGGGGTGAAGGTACAGATAGCCCTAGTGGGGGGTGGGGTGGGGTGAAGGTACAGATAGCCCTAGTCGGGGTGGGGTGGGGTGAAGGTACAGATAGCCCTAGTGGGGGTGGGGTGGGGTGAAGGTACAGATAGCCCTAGTGGGGGTGGGGTGGGGTGAAGGTACAGATAGCCCTAGTGGGGGTGGGGTGGGGTGAGGGACAGATAGCCCTAGTGGGGGTGGGGGTGGGGGTGAAGGTACAGATAGCCCTAGTGGGGGTGGGGTGGGGTGAAGGTACAGATAGCCCTAGTGGGGGTGGGGTGGGGTGAAGGTACAGATAGCCCTAGTGGGGGTGGGGTGGGGTGAAGGCACAGATAGCCCTAGTGGGGGTGGGGTGGGGGGAAGGTACAGATAGCCCTTGCGGGGGTGGGGTGGGGGGAAGGTACAGATAGCCCTTGCGGGGGTGGGGTGGGGGGAAGGTACAGATAGCCCTTGCGGGGGTGGGGTGGGGGGAAGGTACAGATAGCCCTAGCGGGGGCGGGGTGCGGGGGAAGGTACAGATAGCCCAAGTGGGGGTGGGGTGGGGTGAAGGTACAGATAGCCCGAGTGGGGGTGGGGTGAAGGTACAGATAGCCCTACTGGGGGTGGAGTGGGGTGAAGGTACAGATAGCCCCAGTGGGGGGTGGGGTGGGGTGAAGGTACAGATAGCCCTAGTGGGGGTGGGGTGGGGTGAAGGTTACAGATAGCCCCACTGGGGGTGGGGTGGGGTGAAGGTACAGATAGCCCTACTGGGGGTGGGTGGGGTGAAGGTACAGATAGCCCTAGTGGGGGTGGGGTGAAGGTACAGATAGCCCTAGTGGGGGTGGGGGGTGGGGTGAAGGTACAGATAGCCCTAGTGGGGGTGGGGTGGTCTGAAGGTACAGATAGCCCTAGTGGGGGTGGGGTGGTCTGAAGGTACAGATAGCCCTAGTGGGGGTGGGTTGGGCTGAAGCTCCAGATAGCCCTAGTGGGGGTGGGGTGGGGTGAAGGTACAGGTAGCCCTAGAGGGGGTGGGGTGGGCTGAAGGTACAGACAGCCCTAGTGGGGGTGGGGTGGGGTGGGCTGAAGGTACAGATAGCCCTAGTGGGGGTGGGGTGGGGTGAAAGTACATATAGCCCTAGTGGGGGTGGGGTGGGGTGGGTGAAGGTACAGATAGCCCTAGTGGGGGGGGGGGGGGGGTGGGGTGGGTGGGTTGAAGGTACAGATAGCCCTGGTGAGGGTGGGGTGGTGTGAAGGTACAGATAGCCCTAGTGGGGGTGAGGTGGGGTGGGGTGAAGGTACAGATAGTCCTAGTGGGGGTGGAGTGGGGTGAAGGTACAGATAGTCCTAGTGGTGTTGGGGTGGGGTGGGGTGAAGGTACAGATAGCCCTAGTGGGGGTGGGGTGGGGTGAATGTACAGATAGCCCTAGTGGGGGTGGGGGTGGGGTGAAGGTAAAGATAGCCCTAGTGGGGGTGGGGTGGTCTGAAGGTACAGATAGCCCTAGTGGGGGGTGGGGTGGTCTGAAGGTACAGATAGCCCTAGTGGGGGTGGGGTGAAGGTACAGATAGCCCTAGTGGGGGTGGGGAGGGGGTGAAGGTACAGATAGCCCTAGTGGGGGTGGGGTGGGGTGAAGGTACAGATAGCCCTAGTGGGGGTGGGGTGGGGTGGGGTGAAGGTACAGATAGCCCTAGTGGGGGTGGGGTGGGGTGAAGGTAAAGATAGCCCTAGCGGGGGTGGGGTGGGGTGAAGGTAAAGATAGCCCTAGCGGGGGTGGGGTGAAGGCACAGATAGCCCTAGTGGGGGTGGGCTGAAGCTCCAGATAGCCCAAGTGGGGGTGGGGTGGGGTGGGCTGAAAGTACAGATAGCCCTAGTGGGGGTGGGGTGGGGAGGGGTGAAGGTACAGATAGCCCTAGTGGGGGTGGGGTGGGGTGAAGTGAAGGTACAGATAGCCCTAGTGGGGTGGGGGGGGGGTGGGGTGGGGTGGGTTGAAGGTACAGATAGCCCTGGTGGGGGTGGGGTGGGGTGAAGGTACAGATAGTCCTAGTGGGGGTGGGGTGGGGTGAAGGTACAGATTCCCCTAGTGGTGGTGGGGGTGGGGTGGGGTGAAGGTACAGATAGCCCTAGTCGGTGTGGGGTGGGGGTGGGGTGAAGGTACTGATAGCCCTAGTGGGGGGTGGGGTGGGGTGAAGGTACCGATAGCCCTAGAGGGGGTGGGGTGGGGGGGGTGGGGTGAAGGTACAGATAGCCCTAGTGGGGGTGGGGTGGGGTGAAGGTACAGATAGCCCTAGTGGGGGTGGGGTGGGGTGAAGGTACAGATAGCCCTAGTGGGGGTGGGGTGGGGTGAAGGTACAGATAGCCCTCGTCGGGGTGGGGTGGGGTGAAGGTACAGATAGCCCTAGTGGGGGTGGGGTGGGGGGAAGGTACAGATAGCCCTAGTGGGGGTGGGGTGGGGGGAAGGTACAGATAGCCCTAGTGGGGGTGGGGTGGGGTGAGGGACAGATAGCCCTAGTGGGGTTGGGGTGGGGTGAAGGTACAGATAGCCCTAGTGGGGGTGGGGTGGGGTGAAGGTACAGATAGCCCTAGTGGGGGTGGGGTGGGGTGAAGGTACAGATAGCCCTAGTGGGTGTGGGGTGGGGTGAAGGTACAGATAGCCCTAGTGGGGGTGGGGTGGGGTGAAGGTACAGATAGCCCTAGTGGGGGTGGGGTGGGGTGGGGTGAAGGTACAGATAGCCCTAGTGAGGGTGGGGTGGGGTGAAGGTACAGATAGCCCTAGTGGGGGTGGGGTGGGGTGAAGGTACAGATAGCCCTAGTGGGGGTGGGGTGGGGTGAAGGTACAGATAGCCCTAGTGGGGGTGGGGTGGGGTGAAGGTACAGATAGCCCTCGTGGGGGTGGGGTGGGGTGAAGGTACAGATAGCCCTCGTGGGGGTGGGGTGGGGTGAAGGTACAGATAGCCCTCGTGGGGGTGGGGTGGGGTGAAGGTACAGATAGCCCTCGTGGGGGTGGGGTGGGGTGAAGGTACAGATAGCCCTCGTGGGGGTGGGGTGGGGTGAAGGTACAGATAGCCCTATTGGGGTTGGGGTGGGGTGGGGTGAAGGTACAGATAGCCCTATTGGAGTTGGGGTGGGGTGGGGTGAAGGTACAGATAGCCCTAGTGGGGGTGGGGTGGGGTGAAGGTACAGATAGCCCTAGTTGGGGTGGGGTGGGGTGAAGGTACAGATAGCCCTAGTGGGGGTGGGGCGGGGTGAAGGTACAGATAGCCCTAGTGGGGGTGGGGTGCGGAGGGGTGAAGGTACAGATAGCCCTAGTGGGGGTGGGGTGGGGAGGGGTGAAGGTACAGATAGCCCTAGTGGGTGTGGGGTGCGGTGGGGTGAAGGTACAGATAGCCCTAGTGGGGGTGGGATGGGGTGAAGGTACAGATAGCCCTAGTGGGGGTGTGGTGGGGTGGGGTGAAGGTACAGTTAGCCCTAGTGGGGGTGTGGTGGGGTGGGGTGAAGGTACAGTTAGCCCTAGTGGGGGTGGGCTTGGGTGGGGTGAAGGTACAGATAGCCCGAATGGGGGTGGGGTGGGGTGAAGGTACAGATAGCCCTAGTGGGGGTGGGGTGGGGTGGGGTGAAGGTACAGATAGCCCTCGTGGGGGGTGGGGTGGGGTGGGGTGGGGTGAAGGTACAGATAGCCCTCGTGGGGGTGGGGGGGGGGTGGGGTGAAGGTACAGATAGCCCTAGTGGGGGTGGGGTGGGGTGGGGTGAAGGTACAGATAGCCCTAGTGGGGGTGGGGTGGGGTGGGGTGAAGGTACAGATAGCCCTAGTGGGGGTGGGGTGGGGTGAAGGTACAGATAGCCCTCGTGGGGGTGGGGTGGAGTGGGGTGAAGGTACAGATAGCACTAGTGGGGGTTGGGTGGGGTGGGGTGAAGGTACAGATAGCCCTAGTGGGGGTGGGGTGGGGTGGGGTGAAGGTACAGATAGCCCTAGTAGGGGTGGGGTGGGGTGAAGGTACAGATAGCCCTAGTGGGTGTGGGGTGGGGTGAAGGTACAGATAGCCCTAGTGGGTGTGGGGTGGGGTGGGGTGGGGTGAAGGTACAGATAGCCCTCGTGGGGGTGGGGGGGGGGATGGGGTGAAGGTACAGATAGCCCTAGTGGGGGTGGGGCGGGTGGGGGGGGTGGGGGGTGAAGGTACAGATAGCCCTAGTGGGGGTGGGGTGGGGTGGGGTGAAGGTACAGATAGCCGTACTGGGGGGGGGTGGGGTGTGGTGGGTTGAAGGTACAGATAGCCCTAGTGGGGGTGGGGTGAGGTGAAGGTACAGTTAGCCCTAGTGGGGGTGGGGTGGGGTGAGGTGAAGGTACAGGTAGCCCTAGTGGGGGTGGGGTGGGGTGAGGTGAAGGTACTGATAGCCCTAGTGGGGGTGGGGTGGGGTGAGGTGGGGTGGGGTCAAGGTACAGATAGCCCTAGTGGGGGTGGGGTGGGGTGAAGGTACAGATAGCCCTAGAGGGGGAGGTGTGGGGTGGGGTGAAGGTACAGATAGCCCAAGTGGGGGTGGGGTGGGGTGGGGTGAAGGTACAGATAGCCCTAGAGGGGGTGGGGTGGGGTGGGGTGAAGGTACAGATAGCCCTAGTGGGGGTGGGGTGGGGTGAAGGTACAGATAGCCCTAGTGGGGGGTGGGGTGGGGTGGGGTGAAGGTACAGATAGCCCTAGTGGGGGTGGGGTGGGGTGGGGTGAAGGTACAGATAGCCCTAGTGGGGGTGGGGTGAAGGTACAGATAGCCCTAGTGGGGGTGGGGTAGGGTAAGGTGGGGTGAAGATACAGATAGCCCTAGTGGGGGTGTGGTGGGGTGAAGGTACAGATAGCCCTAGTGGGGGTGGGGTGGGGTGAAGGTACAGATAGCCCTAGTGGGGGTGGGGTGAAGGTACAGATAGCCCAAGTGGCGGCGGGGTGGGGTGGGGTGGGGTTGGGTTAAGGGTGGGGTTGGGTTAAGGTACAGATAGCCCTAGTGGGGGTGGGGTGGGGTGAAGGAACAGATAGCCCTACTGGGTGTGGGGTGGGGTGGGGTGAAGGTACAGATAGCCCTAGTGGGGGGTGGGGTGGGGTGAAGGGTACAGATAGCCCTAGTGGGGGTGGGGTGGGGTGAAGGTACAGATAGCCCTAGTGGGGGTCGGGTGGGGTGATGGTACAGATAGCCCTAGTGGGGGTGGGGTGGGGTGATGGTTCAGATAGCCCTAGTGGGGGTGGGGTGGGGTGAAGGTACAGATAGCCCTAGTGGGGGTGGGGTGGGGTGATGGTACAGATAGCCCTAGTGGGTGTGGGGTGGGGTGATGGTACAGATAGCCCTAGTGGGGGTGGGGTGGGGTGAAGGTACAGATAGCCCCAGTGGGGGTGGGGTGGGGTGATGGTACAGATAGCCCCAGTGGGGGTGGGGTGGGGTGATGGTACAGATAGCCCTAGTGGGGGGTGGGGGTGGGGTGAAGGTACAGATAGCCCTAGTGGGGGTGGGGTGTGGTGGGGTGAAGGTACAGATAGCCCTAGTGGGGTGGGGGTGGGGTGAAGGTACAGGTAGCCCTAGTGGGGGTGGGGTGGGGTGGGGTGAAGGTAAAGATAGCCCTAGTGGGGGTGGGGTGGGGTGGGGTGAAGGTACAGATAGCCCTAGTGGGGGGTGGGGTGGGGGTGAAGGTACAGATAGCCCTAGTGGGGGGTGGGGTGGGGTGGGGTGAAGGTACAGATAGCCCTAGTGGGGTGGGGAGGGTGTGAACATACAGATAGCCCCTAGTGGGGGTGGGGTGGGGTGGGGTTGGGTGGGGTGAAGGTACAGATAGCCCTAGTGGGGGGTGGGGTGCGGTGGGGTGGGGTGAAGGTACAGATAGCCCTAGTGGGTTGGGGTGGGGTGAAGGTACAGATAGCCCATAGTGGGGGTGGGGTGGGGTGAAGGTACAGATAGCCCTAGTAGGGGTGGGGTTGGGTGAAGGTACAGATAGCCCTAGCGGGGGTGGGGTGGGGTGAAGGTACAGATAGCCCTAGCGGGGGTGGGGTGAAGGTACAGATAGCCCTAGTGGGGGGTGGGGTGAAGGTACAGATAGCCCTAGTGGGGGTGGGGTGAAGGTACAGATCGCCCTAGTGAAGGTGGGGTGAAGGTACAGATAGCCCTAGTGGGGGTGGGGTGGGGGGAAGGTACAGATAGCCCTAGCGGGGGGTGGGGGTGGGGTGAAGTGAAGGTACAGATAGCCCTTGCGGGGGTGGGGTGGGGGGGAAGGTACAGATAGCCCTTGCGGGGGTGGGGTGGGGGGAAGGTACAGATAGCCCTTGCGGGGGTGGGGTGGGGGGAAGGTACAGATAGCCCTAGCGGGGGCGGGGTGCGGGGAAGGTACAGATAGCCCTAGTGGGGGTGGGGTGGGGTGAAGGTACAGATAGCCCCAGTGGGGGTGGGGTGGGGTGAAGGTACAGATAGCCCTAGTGGGGGTGGGGTGGGGTGAAGGTACAGATAGCCCTACTGGGGGTGGGGTGGGGTGAAGGTACAGATAGCCCTAGTGGGGGTGGGGTGAAGGTACAGATAGCCCTAGTGGGGGTGGGGTGAAGGTACAGATAGCCCTAGTGGGGGTGGGGTGGGGTGAAGGTACAGATAGCCCTAGTGGGGGTGGGGTGGGCTGAAGCTCCAGATAGCCCAAGTGGGGGTGGGGTGGGGGTGGGGTGAAGTACACATAGCCCTAGTGGGGGTGGGGTGGGGTGGGCTGAATGTACAGACAGCCCTAGTGGGGGTGGGGGTGGGGAGGGGTGAAGGTACAGATAGCCCTAGTGGGGGGTGGGGTGGGGTGAAGGTACAGATAGCCCTAGTGGGGGTGGGGTGGGGTGGGGTGGGTGAAGGTACAGATAGCCCTAGTGGGGGTGGGGAGGGGTGAAGATACAGATAGCCCAAGTGGGGGTGGGGTGGGGTGAAGGTACAGATAGTCCTAGTGGGGGTGGAGTGGGGTGAAGGTACAGATACCACTAGTGGTGTTGGGGTGGGGGTGGGGTGAAGGTACAGATAGCCCTAGTGGGGGTGGGGGTGGGGTGAAGGTACAGATAGCCCTAGTGGGGGTGGGGTGGGGTGGTCTGAAGGTACAGATAGCCCTAGTGGGGGTGGGGTGGTCTGAAGGTACAGATAGCCCTAGTGGGGGTGGGGTGAAGGTACAGATAGCCCTAGTGGGGGGTGGGGGAGGGGTGAAGGTACAGCTAGCCCTAGTGGGGGTGGGGTGGGGTGGGGTGAAGGTACAGATAGCCCTAGTGGGGGTGGGTGGGGTGAAGGTACAGATTGCCCTAGTGGGGGTGGGGTGAAGGTACAGATAGCCCTAGTGGGGGTGGGGTGGGGTGAAGGTACAGATAGCCCTAGTGGGGGTGGGGTGGGGTGAAGGTACAGATAGCCCTAGCGGGGGTGGGCTGAAGCTCCAGATAGCCCAAGTGGGGGTGGGGTGGGGTGGGGCTGAAAGTACAGATAGCCCTAGTGGGGGTGGGGGTGGGGAGGGGTGAAGGTACAGATAGCCCTAGTGGGGGGTGGGGTGGGGTGAAGTGAAGGTACAGATAGCCCTAGTGGGGTGGGGGGGGGGGGGTGGGGTGGGGTGGGTTGAAGGTACAGATAGCCCTGGTGGGGGTGGGGTGGGTTGAAGGTACAGATAGTCCTAGTGGGGGTGGGGTGGGGTGAAGGTACAGATTCCCCTAGTGGTGGTGGGGTGGGGTGGGGTGAAGGTACAGATAGCCCTAGTCGGGGTGGGGTGGGGTGGGGTGAAGGTACTGATAGCCCTAGTGGGGGTGGGGTGGGGTGAAGGTACAGATAGCCCTAGAGGGGGTGGGGTGGGGGGGGGGTGGGGTGAAGGTACAGATAACCCCTAGTGGGGGTGGGGTGGGGTGAAGGTACAGACAGCCCTAGTCGGGGTGGGGTGAAGGTACAGATAGCCCTAGTGGGGGGTGGGGGTGGGGTGAAGGTACAGATAGCCCTAGTGGGGGTGGGGGTGGGGTGAGGGACAGATAGCCCTAGTGGGGGTGGGGGTGGGGTGAGGGGACAGATAGCCCTAGTGGGGGTGGGGTGGGGGTGAAGGTACAGATAGCCCTAGTGGGGGTGGGGGTGGGGTGATGGTACAGATAGCCCTAGTGGTTGTGGGGTGGGGTGAAGGTACAGATAGCCCCTAGTGGGGGTGGGGTGGGGTGAAGGTACAGATAGCCCTAGTGGGGGTGGGGTGGGGGGAAGGTACAGATAGCCCTTGCGGGGGTGGGGTGGGGGGAAGGTACAGATAGCCCTAGCGGGGGCGGGGTGCGGGGAAGGTACAGATAGCCCTAGTGGGGGTGGGGTGGGGTGAAGGTACAGATAGCCCTAGTGGGGGTGGGGGTGGGGTGAAGGTACAGATAGCCCTAGTGGGGGTCGGGTGGGGTGATGGTACAGATAGCCCTAGTGGGGGTGGGGTGGGGGTGATGGTTCAGATAGCCCTAGTGGGGGTGGGGTGGGGTGAAGGTACAGATAGCCCTAGTGGGGGTGGGGTGGGGTGATGGTACAGATAGCCCTAGTGGGTGTGGGGGTGGGGTGATGGTACAGATAGCCTAGTGGGGGTGGGGTGGGGTGAAGGTACAGATAGCCCCAGTGGGTGTGGGGTGGGGTGATGGTACAGATAGCCCTAGTGGGGGTGGGGTGGGGTGAAGGTACAGATAGCCCTAGTGGGGGTGGGGGTGTGGTGGGGTGAAGGTACAGATAGCCCTAGTGGGGTGGGGTGGGGTGAAGGTACAGATAGCCCTAGTGGGGGTGGGGTGGGGGTGAAGGTACAGATAGCCCTAGTGGGGGTGGGGGTAGGGTGAGGTGAAGGTACAGATTAGCCCTAGTGGGGGTGGGGTGGGGTGGGGTGAAGGTAAAGATAGCCCTAGTGGGGGGTGGGGTGGGGTGGGGTGAAGGTACAGATAGCCCTAGTGGGGGTGGGGGTGGGGTGAAGGTACAGATAGCCCTAGTGGGGGGTGGGGTGGGGTGGGGTGAAGGTACAGATAGCCCTAGTGGGGTGGGGAGGGGTGAACATACAGATAGCCCTAGTGGGGGTGGGGTGGGGTGGGGGTTGGGTGGGGTGAAGGTACAGATAGCCCTAGTGGGGGTGGGGTGCGGTGGGGTGGGGTGGGGGTGAAGGTACAGATAGCCCTAGTGGGTTGGGGTGGGGTGAAGGTACAGATAGCCATAGTGGGGGTGGGGTGGGGTGAAGGTACAGATAGCCCTAGTGGGGGTGGGGTTGGGTGAAGGTACAGATAGCCCTAGTGGGGGTGGGGTGGGGTGAAGGTACAGATAGCCCTAGCGGGGGTGGGGTGAAGGTACAGATAGCCCTAGCGGGGGTGGGGTGAAGGTACAGATAGCCCTAGTGGGGGTGGGGGTGAAGGTACAGATAGCCCTAGTGGGGGTGGGGGTGAAGGTACAGATAGCCCTAGTGGGGGTGGGGGTGGGGGGAAGGTACAGATAGCCCTAGCGGGGGTGGGGTGGGGTGAAGTGAAGGTACAGATAGCCCTTGCGGGGGTGGGGTGGGGGGAAGGTACAGATAGCCCTTGCGGGGGTGGGGTGGGGGGAAGGTACAGATAGCCCTTGCGGGGGTGGGGTGGGGGGGAAGGTACAGATAGCCCTTGCGGGGGTGGGGGTGGGGGGAAGGTACAGATAGCCCTAGCGGGGGCGGGGTGCGGGGAAGGTACAGATAGCCCTAGTGGGGGTGGGGTGGGGTGAAGGTACAGATAGCCCCAGTGGGGGTGGGGTGGGGTGAAGGTACAGATAGCCCTAGTGGGGGTGGGGTGGGGTGAAGGTACAGATAGCCCTACTGGGGGTGGGGTGGGGTGAAGGTACAGATAGCCCTAGTGGGGGTGGGGGTGAAGGTACAGATAGCCCTAGTGGGGGTGGGGTGAAGGTACAGATAGCCCTAGTGGGGGTGGGGGTGGGGTGAAGGTACAGATAGCCCTAGTGGGGGTGGGGTGGGCTGAAGCTCCAGATAGCCCAAGTGGGGGTGGGGTGGGGTGGGGGTGAAGTACACATAGCCCTAGTGGGGGTGGGGTGGGGTGGGCTGAATGTACAGACAGCCCTAGTGGGGGTGGGGTGGGGAGGGGTGAAGGTACAGATAGCCCTAGTGGGGGTGGGGTGGGGTGAAGGTACAGATAGCCCTAGTGGGGGTGGGGTGGGGTGGGGTGGGTGAAGGTACAGATAGCCCTAGTGGGGGGTGGGGAGGGGTGAAGATACAGATAGCCCAAGTGGGGGTGGGGTGGGGTGGGGTGAAGGTACAGATAGTCCTAGTGGGGGGTGGAGTGGGGTGAAGGTACAGATACCACTAGTGGTGTTGGGGTGGGGTGGGGTGAAGGTACAGATAGCCCTAGTGGGGGGTGGGGTGGGGTGAAGGTACAGATAGCCCTAGTGGGGGTGGGGTGGGGTGGTCTGAAGGTACAGATAGCCCTAGTGGGGGTGGGGGTGGTCTGAAGGTACAGATAGCCCTAGTGGGGGGTGGGGTGAAGGTACAGATAGCCCTAGTGGGGGTGGGGGAGGGGTGAAGGTACAGATAGCCCTAGTGGGGGGTGGGGTGGGGTGGGGGTGAAGGTACAGATAGCCCTAGTGGGGGTGGGGGTGGGGTGAAGGTACAGATTGCCCTAGTGGGGGGTGGTGTGAAGGTACAGATAGCCCTAGTGGGGGTGGGGTGGGGTGAAGGTACAGATAGCCCTAGTGGGGGTGGGGTGGGGTGAAGGTACAGATAGCCCTAGCGGGGGTGGGCTGAAGCTCCAGATAGCCCAAGTGGGGGTGGGGGTGGGGGTGGGATGAAAGTACAGATAGCCCTAGTGGGGGTGGGGTGGGGAGGGGTGGAAGGTACAGATAGCCCTAGTGGGGGTGGGGTGGGGTGAAGTGAAGGTACAGATAGCCCTAGTGGGGTGGGGGGGGGGGTGGGGGTGGGGTGGGTTGAAGGTACAGATAGCCCTGGTGGGGGTAGGGTGGGGTGAAGGTACAGATAGTCCTAGTGGGGGTGGGGTGGGGTGAAGGTACAGATTTCCCTAGTGGTGGTGGGGGTGGGGTGGGGTGAAGGTACAGATAGCCCCTAGTCGGGGTGGGGTGGGGTGGGGTGAAGGTACTGATAGCCCTAGTGGGGGTGGGGTGGGGGTGAAGGTACCGATAGCCCTAGAGGGGGGTGGGGTGGGGGGGGGTGGGGTGAAGGTACAGATAGCCCTAGTGGGGGTGGGGGTGGGGTGAAGGTACAGACAGCCCTAGTCGGGGTGGGGTGAAGGTACAGATAGCCCAAGTGGGGGTGGGGTGGGGTGAAGGTACAGATAGCCCTAGTGGGGGTGGGGGGTGGGGTGAGGGACAGATAGCCCTAGTGGGGGTGGGGTGGGGGTGGAGGGACAGATAGCCCTAGTGGGGGTGGGGGTGGGGTGAAGGTACAGATAGCCCTAGTGGGGGTGGGGTGGGGGTGATGGTACAGATAGCCCTAGTGGGGTGTGGGGGTGGGGTGAAGGTACAGATAGCCCTAGTGGGGGTGGGGTGGGGTGAAGGTACAGATAGCCCTAGTGGGGGTGGGGTGGGGGGAAGGTACAGATAGCCCTTGCGGGGGGTGGGGTGGGGGGGAAGGTACAGATAGCCCTAGCGGGGGGCGGGGTGCGGGGAAGGTACAGATAGCCCTAGTGGGGGTGGGGTGGGGTGAAGGTACAGATAGCCCTAGTGGGGGTGGGGTGGGGTGAAGGTACAGATAGCCCTAGTGGGGGTGGAGTGGGGTGAAGGTACAGATAGCCCCAGTGGGGGGTGGGGTGGAGTGAAGGTACAGATAGCCCTAGTGGGGGGTGGGGTGGGGTGAAGGTACAGATAGCCCTACTGGGGGTGGGGTGGGGTGAAGGTACAGATAGCCCTACTGGGGGTGGGGTGGGGTGAAGGTACAGATAGCCCTAGTGGGGGGTGGGGTGGGGTGAAGGTACAGATAGCCCTAGTGGGGGAGGGGTGGTCTGAAGGTACAGATAGCCCTAGTGGGGGTGGGGTGGTCTGAAGGTACAGATAGCCCTAGTGGGGGTGGGTTGGGCTGAAGCTCCAGATAGCCCTAGAGGGGGTGGGGTGGGGTGAAGGTACAGATAGCCCAAGTGGGGGTGGGGGTGGGGTGGGGTGAAGGTACAGATAGCCCTAGTAGGGGGGTGGGGTGGGGTGGGGTGGGCTGAAGGTACAGACAGACCTAGTGGGGGTGGGGTGGGGTGGGCTGAAGGTACAGATAGCCCTAGTGGGGGTGGTGGGTGGGGTGAAAGTACAGATAGCCCTAGTGGCGGTGGGGTGGGGTGGGTGAAGGTACAGATAGCCCTAGTGGGGGGGGGGTGGGGTGGTGGGTTGAAGGTACAGATAGCCCTGGTGGGGGTGGGGGTGGTGTGAAGGTACAGATAGCCCTAGTGGGGGTGAGGTGGGGGTGGGGTGAAGGTACAGATAGTCCTAGTGGGGGTGGAGTGGGGTGAAGGTACAGATACCACTAGTGGTGTTGGGGTGGGGTGGGGTGAAGGTACAGATAGCCCTAGTGGGGGGTGGGGTGGGGTGAATGTACAGATAGCCCTAGTGGGGGTGGGGGTGGGGTGAAGGTACAGATAGCCCTAGTGGGGGGTGGGGTGGTCTGAAGGTACAGATAGCCCTAGTGGGGGTGGGGTGGTCTGAAGGTACAGATAGCCCTAGTGGGGGTGGGGTGAAGGTACAGATAGCCCTAGTGGGGGGTGGGGTGGGGTGAAGGTACAGATAGCCCTAGTGGGGGTGGGGTGGGGTGAAGGTACAGATAGCCCTAGTGGGGGTGGGGGTGGGGTGGGGTGAAGGTACAGATAGCCCTAGTGGGGGTGGGGTGGGGTGAAGCTACAGATAGCCCTAGCGGGGGTGGGGTGTGAAGGTACAGATAGCCCTAGTGGGGGTGGGGTGAAGGTACAGATAGCCCTAGTGGGGGTGGGCTGAAGCTCCAGATAGCCCAAGTGGGGGTGGGGGTGGGGTGGGCTGAAAGTACAGATAGCCCTAGTGGGGGGTGGGGTGGGGAGTGGTGAAGGGTACAGATAGCCCTAGTGGGGGTGGGGTGGGGTGAAGTGAAGGTACAGATAGCCCTAGTGGGGTGGGGGGGGGGGGGTGGGGTGGGGTGGGTTGAAGGTACAGATAGCCCTGGTGGGGGTGGGGTGGGGTGAAGGTACAGATAGTCCTAGTGGGGGGTGGGGGTGGGGTGAAGGTACAGATTCCCCTAGTGGTGGTGGGGGGTGGGGTGGGGTGAAGGTACAGATAGCCCTAGTCGGGGTGGGGTGGGGGGTGGGGTGAAGGTACTGATAGCCCTAGTGGGGGTGGGGTGGGGTGGGGTGAAGGTACCGTTGGCCCTAGAGGGGGTGGGGTGGGGGGGGGGTGGGGTGAAGGTACAGATAGCCCTAGTGGGGGGTGGGGTGGGGTGAAGGTACAGATAGTCCTAGTGGGGGTGGAGTGGGGTGAAGGTACAGATACCACTAGTGGTGTTGGGGTGGGGTGGGGTGAAGGTACAGATAGCCCTAGTGGGGGGGTGGGGTGGGGGTGAATGTACAGATAGCCCTAGTGGGGGTGGGGGTGGGGGTGAAGGTACAGATAGCCCTAGTGGGGGGTGGGGGTGGTCTGAAGGTACAGATAGCCCTAGTGGGGGGTGGGGTGGTCTGAAGGTACAGATAGCCCTAGTGGGGGTTGGGGTGAAGGTACAGATAGCCCTAGTGGGGGTGGGGTGGGGTGAAGGTACAGATAGCCCTAGTGGGGGTGGGGTGGGGGTGAAGGTACAGATAGCCCTAGTGGGGGTGGGGTGGGGTGGGGTGAAGGTACAGATAGCCCTAGTGGGGGGTGGGGTGGGGTGAAGCTACAGATAGCCCTAGCGGGGGGTGGGGTGAAGGTACAGATAGCCCTAGTGGGGGGTGGGGTGAAGGTACAGATAGCCCTAGTGGGGGTGGGCTGAAGCTCCAGATAGCCCAAGTGGGGGTGGGGGTGGGGTGGGCTGAAAGTACAGATAGCCCTAGTGGGGGTGGGGTGGGGAGTGGTGAAGGTACAGATAGCCCTAGTGGGGGTGGTGGTGGGGTGAAGTGAAGGTACAGATAGCCCTAGTGGGGTGGGGGGGGGGTGGGGGTGGGGTGGGTTGAAGGTACAGATAGCCCTGGTGGGGGTGGGGTGGGGTGAAGGTACAGATAGTCCTAGTGGGGGTGGGGTGGGGTGAAGGTACAGATTCCCCTAGTGGTGGTGGGGTGGGGTGGGGTGAAGGTACAGATAGCCCTAGTCGGGGTGGGGTGGGGTGGGGTGAAGGTACTGATAGCCCTAGTGGGGGTGGGGGTGGGGTGGGGTGAAGGGTACCGTTGGCCCTAGAGGGGGTGGGGTGGGGGGGGGTGGGGTGAAGGTACAGATAGCCCTAGTGGGGGTGGGGTGGGGTGAAGGTACAGATAGCCCTAGTGGGTGGTGGGGGTGGGGTGAAGGTACAGATAGCCCTCGTCGGGGTGGGGTGGGGTGAAGGTACAGATAGCCCTAGTGGGGGTGGGGTGGGGGGGAAGGTACAGATAGCCCTAGTGGGGGTGGGGTGGGGGGGAAGGTACAGATAGCCCTAGTGGGGGGTGGGGTGGGGTGAGGGACAGATAGCCCTAGTGGGTGGGGTGGGGGGTGGGGTGAAGGTAACAGATAGCCCTAGTGGGAGTGGGGTGGGGGTGAAGGTACAGATAGCCCTAGTGGGGGTGGGGTGGGGTGAAGGTACAGATAGCCCTAGTGGGGGTGGGGTGGGGTGAAGGTACAGATAGCCCTAGTGGGGGTGGGGTGGGGTGAAGGTACAGATAGCCCTAGTGGGGGTGGGGTGGGGTGGGGTGAAGGTACAGATAGCCCTAGTGGGGGTGGGGTGGGGTGGGGTGAAGGTACAGATAGCCCTAGTGGGGGTGGGGTGGGGTGAAAGGTACAGATAGCCCTCGTGGGGGTGGGGTGGGGTGAAGGTACAGATAGCCCTCGTGGGGGTGGGGTGGGGTGAAGGTACAGATAGCCCTCGTGGGGGGGTGGGGGTGGGGTGAAGGTACAGATAGCCCTATTGGGGTTGGGGTGGGGTGGGGTGAAGGTACAGATAGCCCTATTGGGGTTGGGGTGGGGTGGGGTGAAGGTACAGATAGCCCTATTGGGGTTGGGGTGGGGTGGGGTGAAGGTACAGATAGCCCTAGTGGGGGTGGGGGTGGGGTGAAGGTACAGATAGCCCTAGTTGGGGTGGGGTGGGGTGAAGGTACAGATAGCCCCTAGTGGGGGTGGGGCGGGGTGAAGGTACAGATAGCCCTAGTGGGGGTGTGGTGGGGTGGGGTGAAGGTACAGTTAGCCCTAGTGGCGGGTGTGGTGGGGTGGGGTGAAGGTACAGTTAGCCCTAGTGGGGGTGGGCTGGGGTGGGGTGAAGGTACAGATAGCCCTAATGGGGGTGGTGGTGGGGTGAAGGTACAGATAGCCCCTCGTGGGGGTGGGGTGGGGTGGGGGTGAAGGTACAGATAGCCCTCGTGGGGGTGGGGTGGGGTGGGGTGAAGGTACAGATAGCCCCTCGTGGGGGGTGGGGGGGGGGGGTGGGGTGAAGGTACAGATAGCCCTAGTGGGGGTGGGGTGGGGTGGGGTGAAGGTACAGATAGCCCTAGTGGGGGGTGGGGTGGGGTGGGGTGAAGGTACAGATAGCCCTAGTGGGGGTGGGGTGGGGTGAAGGTACAGATAGCCCTCGTGGGGGTGGGGTGGAGTGGGGTGAAGGTACAGATAGCATTAGTGGGGGTTGGGTGGGGTGGGGTGAAGGTACAGATAGCCCTAGTGGGGGTGGGGTGGGGTGGGGTGAAGGTACAGATAGCCCTAGTGGGGGTGGGGTGGGGTGAAGGTACAGATAGCCCTAGTGGGGGTGGGGTGGGGTGAAGGGTACAGATAGCCCTAGTGGGTGTGGG